>PVJO010001530.1:118808-169887 GCA_004026905.1 Hystrix cristata
AAAAAAAAAAAAAAAAAAAAAAAAAAAAAAAAAAAAAAAAAAAAAAAAAAAAAAAAAAAAAAAAAAAAAAAAAAAAAAAAAAAAAAAAAAAAAAAAAAAAAAAAAAAAAAAAAAAAAAAAAAAAAAGGAATAGGAAACAATCAACAGAATGAAGAAGTAAACTATGAAATGGGAGAAAATAATTGTAAACTATTCATCCAATAAGGAGTTAATACCCAAAGTATTTAAGAAACTCAATTCAATACCAACAAAATAATCTGCTTCTAAAAATGGACAAAGGGGGGGGGCTGGGGATTTAGCTCAGTGGTCAGAGTGGCTGCCTCGCAAGCACAAGGCCCTGAGTTCAATCCCCAGCACAAAAAAAAAAAAAAAGGACAAAGGACCTGAATAAATGGTTCTCAAAAGAAGAATGGCTAACAAAAATATGAAAAAATGCTTTAACCTCACTATTTAGGAAAATACAAATTAAAACCACAATGAGGTATCACCTTATACCTGTCAGATAGCTATTATCAAAAAAGTGAAGCAATAACCAGTGTTACTTGGGATGTGGAGAAAAGTGAACACTTTACATGGGGAGTTAGGAATGTAAATTAGTGCAACCATCATGGAAAAAAGTATGGAGATTCCTTAAAAACATAAAAACAGAACTACTGTAAGATCCAACAATCTCACCACTGGGTATTTATCCAAAGGAAATGAAATCAGTGTGTAAAAGAAACAGCTGCACTCCCATGTTCATTGCAATATTATTCACAATAACCAAGATATGGAATCAGCCAAAGTGTCCCTCAGTGGATGTGTGGGTTTTAACACTGTGTTACATACACACGGTGGATTACTAGTTAGCCTTTAAAAAGAATGAAATTCTGTCATTTGCGTAACATCAGTGTACCTTGAGGACTTTATGCTAAGGGGAATAAGTGCCCCCCCAACACACACACACACACACACACACACACACACAGAAAGAGAGAGAGAGAGGAGTATCTTGGTCTCATCTACATGTGGAATCTAAAAATGTCAAACTCAGAAACAGAATAAAATGTTGGTTACCAAAGGTTGGGAGACTGGTGTTTTAGGAGATTTTGGTCAAAAGACACAAAATTTCAGTTGGGCGGAACAAGTTCAAGATATCGCCTTTGTCTATGGTTAATAACAATAAAATATGTATTTGAAAATTGCAAAGAGACTAGGTTGTAAGTGTACTTACCATGAGCACACACAAATAAGTTACTACCTACAATAAAGTAAGTTTGTGAGTAATGAATATGCTAAGTATTTCATTTAGCCAATCCACAATATGTACCTATATGAAAACATCATGCTGCATACCATAAACACATATAAATTTTACTCATCAATTTAAAAACCAAATAAAGTATTTTCATGCATAATATTAATTAGTGTATCTAGGAAAGTTAATTATGTAAAAAATACCCATGTACATCAAGCATAACTCCACTCAGCAGTAACTACTGGCTAAGTAATACTGTTGGTACAGTAGTAATAATATTTTACACTTAGCACTTATTATGTACCACTAAGCCACATAATCATTCCATCAGTCGTAAGAAGAATGTAAATTAGTAAAACCATTAAGAAAAATAGTACAGAGATTCTTCCAAAATTTTTAAATGGAATCATCATAGGATCCTGCAATCCCACCACTGGATATACAAAGGAAATGAGAATACCACATGTAAGAGACATCTACACTCTTGTATACGTTTGCATTATTATTCACAGCAGTCAAGAGATAGACTCAACCTCAGTGTCTTTATCTTTTACAGGTGAGGAAAATTCAGGTTTAGGAACATGAAGTGATTTACTCGAGGTCACCATGGCTGGCCGGTGACATGGGCATTTCAGCCATGTATTCGACAGGACGGAAAACAAGGCTTGAAAGAGCACGATTATTTCAGGAAATTTCGTCTCCGGATGCAGGGGAGGTTGAAAGGTATGTGGAATACTGTTCTTCGCACCTCTGGCCACCTGTGTAAGGGCTGCTTTGAAAATGAGGTGTTCACAGAGGTGTCCCACTGCTCCCAGCCTCCTCCGGGGAGGAGGGTACCCCACTCTCGGTGAATTTACCAAGACTAAGGAAAGAGACAAAGCCACTGGGAGTTTCAAGTAAGGGTGTAGGGAGCGCCCCTTTCATAGACCATCAGGCCCTCAGGGGTGCTACCCGCACGTCCCTCTTCGGGACAATCACAGCTTGAAAAACTGAAGCGAGGACAGCAGGGACCTGCAGTGCGGATGACTCCAAGGGCGGGCAGCTGCTGGCTCGGAAGGTGCCAAAGCTGGTTGCAGTGAGGCGCAGCCATCACATTTTTGCTGCTGCTCTCCATTCGGCTGCCACAGGCTTACTTTTTTGGCATCGATTTTGCCCATTTCCTGCAGCTGCCATATTGTCCTACATATCAGAAAATGACCCCAGTGAGCTCTTTGCTAGCTTCTCTCCAGCTGTTCTGTGAATGGGAATTGGGGAATCCCAGCCCTGGTAGAGGTGGGGAAAAACACACAAAGAGTTTAAGTTTTCTCCAGCCGGACGTAGATGTTTTGGTCTCATCCACATAAAGATCGTCTTATGTAACGAAAAGTTGGTGCATTGGGCTTCCACAGGCCTGGAGAACAAGCTCTCAGGGCGATTTCAGACAAATTACAAATCTGCATGGGCCTTTTATACCTCAGTTTCATCAGCTGTAAAATGGTAATAAAATGCCTTGACTCCCGCAATGGCTCATAAAGGTATTATGAGAACTGAATGAAATCACATGCGTGAAAGCAGTTCAAAAGGGGCAAATCACTATACAAAGACAAAGGGATATTATTCCTTCACATTTACTATTATAACGCTAGTGTAAAAAATCCACGTCTGCAACAGGAGCCCCAGCTCTGTTCCTGCCACCCGCCTGTCCACACACACAAACATCTGAGGATCGGACAGGGACCTAGTCCCTCTGCTAGGGTCTAGGGTCCTAGGGTCTAGGGATCCCTAGACCCTAGTCTGCTCTGGCTGCCTCAGTGAGACATCACACACGGGTGCAGAAGGCACAGACCCTCGTGTCCCTGCTCCTTGTGGAGCAGGGTCAAGGTGCAGTCAGGTTGGTTTCCCAGGAGGCCGGCTTCTCCCTGTGACCTCAGGTGGCCTTTCCTTTGTGACCAGGCACCCCTGGTGTCTCTTCCTCTTCCGAGGCAGACACCAGTCCTGTGGGATTAGGGCCTCACCCTCACAACCTCGTAGAACCTTAATTACCTCCTTAAGGGCTCAATGGACAAACCCAGTCACATTGGATGTTAGAGCTTCAGCATATGACACAATTCAGGCCACAGCAAACAGTCCGAGGGAGCAGCTGGTTTGCTCTGTCTCCTTAATAGTCAGGTGGCCTCTGCTCTGCAGGATCTGCTGCTGTCTGCAACAGAGAGTCCTAGCCAAGCCCCAGGATGGATGCTAATGTACTCCTTCTGGTACTAGGAGACAGGTGACCACTTCAGGTATGTATTTACATAAATTAGTATGCAGGAGGATGCCAAGGTTTTTTTTTATGGAAAGTGGAATTTTTTTATTAATGTCTCACCACATTAGTACAGAAGAATGTGAGAACACAGTGGAATGCTATCAGGTTAGCTGTGAGCCCTATGCAGGGAAAATTTAAAGGAATAAGCTACAGGTGGGCTAAGAACCCATCACTTCTGGTACTTCAGGAATCAGAAATGCAGCCATCTTGTAAATCAGCCCCCTCGTCTCCTCCAAACAGGTTTAATACCACAGGATATAAGGCCACGAAGAGATGGGCAGGTCAGGTGTTGAGTAGCAACTGTCTGGCTGCATAAGTGAATATCCCAGATTTTAAGGGATAAGTGGTACAGAGGGAGAGGCATGGAGATCAGCTTTACAAGAGCAAGAGCAAGAATATTAAAATATCAATGTTTATATTGCTTCTTTGTTTCTACAAGTCACCCAGGTGTGTGGCATGTAAGTTATATGCTCTCAATGCTAGATCTCCAGGCACGGACTAGGCAAGGTGATGAGGAGCAGAGAGGAGGGATTGCTGAGGGGGCCAGGGAGTGTCTCTCCACTACATGTCAGGATTAATTAGACATTGACAAGGATAGGTTGGAGGTAGACTCTACTGGCTCCGGACACCCTGAGCTGTGTAATCAAACATAAAGCAAATTCAAGACTTGGAGCCAAGGGCCTGGCCAGTGGTAGATCACCTGCCCAGCATGGGAGGCCCTGGGTTCTCTGTCCAGAACTGCCAATGAAGAAAGCAAGACTAATAGCCAAATAAAGACCCAGGATTCCAGGGTTCCTCTCTTCCTTATAGCCAAGGTCCAGGGAATCAGAGCACCTGTTCTAATCTTAGCTTCTGAACCTGACCAGAGGGATTAAGACCTTCTCCAGCAAGGATGTGGCTGCTGTGCCTACAGCCCTGGCAGGGTCCATGGCTACGAATGCCCTTGACTCTCCCAATGCTTTAATGAGGGCATGCACCTGCTCACATGAGCCCCAGCTGAACAAAGCCCAGAGGCTCAGGGTAGGAGCAGCGCCAGGAGCAGAGCAGCCTTAGTGCCAGGGACAGCCCAAGGAATACCACCGTGGGCAATCTCCTCAGCCATGGCTCTGTCACCAAAGGAGACAGCCCGAGTGTACAATAGCTTAATTAACATCCGGTGCACTAGCCAACAGCACAGGTGGGAGCCATGTGCAGAGATGCCAAAGAGAATAAGAATGTACTACTGGTTTGCTGGAGGATTCCAGACACGCAGGCAGGGAGGCTCATAGTTTCAAATCCGAAGAATCTCCATTAAGATCTACTGCTCACAATCTCTGAATGAGTTCCTATTTATTTCAAGAACACATTTTTTCCCCCAGCCCTGAAATAAGTGTGAACCGAACTGTGAAAAACAGACCTTGACCATATTGTTGTCACTACCAATTCACAGCAACAATCTTCAGTTTTGAATTATCACCCTCTCTTTCTTTTTTACATTGAAGGATTTGGAGATATGAAAAAAAAATCTCTAGCCAAGATGACTCAAAAGATTTCCACGTTTGAAATCTCGATCGTTCTCGTCTCAGCCGGCAGACCTGCAGTGTGTAGCACTCTCCCATGAACGGTGCTCACTGGGATGTGGCTAATGAGAGGAAGCCTTCCCCTGGGCTTCTAGAGAGGTCTCTGCAACATCGCTGTGCCCTACATAATGAGAGAGAGAACTACCTGGGGAATTCTAGTCCTTCCAAACCTCAAGTACAAACCAAGCTTGTTGTTTCCCATCATGTTCTAAGTCAATCTGAATGCATTACAAACCACAGAGTTGCAAATTGTATTTGATTATTTATAACCATAAAATAAATGGAATAATGTAAGTCTTGTGAATTTTTTTTTCAATGACGGATAAAGCAAGGAACAGAAAATTCCCTGGTGAGGCTAAATGATTAATGTATGATGAATTTGTAACATTCTTGCATTTGACAACTTTTCCTGAAGGACTTGAAAGCTGTTTCCAGGGTATGGTACCTACAGTCTTCCAAAACTTTTAAGTTTTCTAGCCCTAAGCTCTTACATAAACCACTGGAGTTCAGAGAAATACATACATTTTGAAGAAGAATACATATTCCTTTTTCTCCAGGCAACCCATCTTCTCATGGCAAAGGCTACCAAATAGCATCCTTTCACCTGCTTCTAATTTAGTATAAAGGCAAAAATAATATGCCTATGTATTTACTTCTAAAATCATGCTGTGAGAATACTTCGAGATGAAAGGAGTCGTGTGAGTTGCTATCGGTCATCAGCTTCCCATGATTAAAGGTAGGGCAACTTTACGACCTGGACCAGTCCTATCAAGGACTTCATTAGGCAGCAGGTGCCTGGTGACAGTGATATTCTGAAGTTAATATGCTTTTGTTTGATTAAGTCCAGAGTCTTAGCAAGATAGTATTATGGAGACTCATCTCTGCATTTCCTCCCTTTGGGCATCCCTCTCCTTCATGAAGCTTCTGGTACCTGGATGACACAACTCCTTCTGTTCTAATGGTAGCTGTTCTCCTTAATGACCAGCTTTGGTTAATTATGTGCTCAGCGTTATGCTGAATTTTTCCTATGTTTTTATCTCATTGAATGGTCACACTGTGAGATGGTCAGACTGTGAGATGGGTTTGGATGATCAGGGAGTTGTTAGATATCACACAGACAGGACGGAGGACAGCCAGGGCCCTAGGCATAAATGGAGGAATGGGGGTGCCCCATTCTGCTGCAACTTCCTGTGTCCACGTCAGACCACTCTGGCCTGGGCGATTCACATTCATGGCCCTAAGGGTTCCCTTACCAGAAAGGAGGTATGCAAAAGATCCACCGACCTGGGAAGTAGCGGCTATAACTGAAGTAAAAATCCAAGGGGGAAAAAATGACTGATTTGTTTCTTTCTGATGCTAAATCTTAGAATCCTCACAAAGCACTCTACATGAGCCCAAGCCCCATTTGAATGTGTTCACAGTCCTGTTCTATTTCCCAAAGAGTTACAATCACTATGATCTTATGCTCTATAAGAGGGGAAGGGGAAGCAGTAAATGCGAGTCACTTTCGCCCCTGCAATTCAGGACCCTTTCCAGAACACCTGCATCTCATAGGCGGACGCAGGAGCTGGGGGTTATTGCCTTCACTGCAGACGTGAAGGCTGTGAGCTGCCAACATGCCCTCCAAGGTGTACACACATGCGGGTTCCACGTAGCATGCTGGGGACTGTGCCATTCCTTCAGACACAGGTACAGCACACATTTCCCCCTGCGCCAAGTTAAAGACAACCACAACCCTTGCCTTGAGAAGATGGTGTCAGAAACTCAAATCCCTGTGACACCTAGAATTAGGAACTGGATGCCACTGCATCTCCCTGTAGAGCTGTGCAGTTTGAGCTCAGATAGCAAGCTGACCGGAAGCTGCTGCTGAAACAAGCATGTTTAGTAAAGAGCACGATGGTGTCTACGATACTTCCAGGAGCACCAAGACTCTACAGTGTCACCATTAGACACGCACCATTGCTGGCCCATCTGTACCCTTGTGTTTTACGGTGTGCACGAACACTGGACTCCAGTAAACTGTCCATGTTTTAATGTCTTTTCATGGATTTTATTCTTCAGAGTCAGGCAAGACTAGGTAACTTGTGCCTAACAGAAAATTAAATTAATAGGTATCGAAACACTCAAGCACTTTCCTGTGACCAACATTTTGTGCAGGAGGAAGACAAAAAGGTACACAAAAACAGCCAGGACTGACAGGATGCTGATGGCTGAGAAATTTGGACTTTTTTTTTTTATTCTTTTATTGCTAACTTTCAGAAGTAATTAGGGCACTCATTTCTAAGCTAATGCCTTCTAATGGTCACTTAATTCTGGACAAACTGCAGAGTAGAATGCTTTTGAAACTAGAATTAATTGTTTAAAAGACATTATTGGGATTAGTCTGGTAAATGTAGAGAGAAAAAAAGATCTTTTACTGAGGCATTAAAAATAATGAAGTTCCCTCCAGTCCCAGCTCTAATACATTTTGTGGATTTCTTTCTCTCTCTCTCTTTTTTTTTTCCCTGAAAGTAATTGGCCAAGGAATGAAGCAGGACCAGAGACCTGTCCACCTGTTTATGAGAGTTCAATGATGCTTCTTACCATCAGATCTGATGAGTCTGACTCAGACCAGGAAAACATGTAGCCAGGACATGCCACGTGGTGCGATTATTTTTCTGTCTCTTTGTCTGTCTCATTTTGAAAAGCATCCATTTAAACACTGCGGTGCTTAGAGTTTTCCAGACACCTAGTATAGCATACAAAGGGGAATATGTTTCAGTCCACTAAGGCTCATAGTCTATTGGGAGGCAAAGACATATAAAAAACATAAATACAGAGGGAAATGCTATCATAGAAATACAGACAAGATTCTGTAAGTGTCAAAGTGAAGGAACTGGGGGTGGAGAAAAGCTGGGGAGGCTTCAAACCTTTAAGAGTGTGTGCAGAGCCCAGCTGAAAAAAGCAGAGAAGGGACTAGTAAACAACATACAGAGCAACAGCCAGAAAGACACGAAAACAAGGAAGGGGTCGTGGAGCACAGGGGTGTCAGAGTAGAAGAGAGGGCGTTTCATAGGACATGAGGGCAGACTGTGGCCATGTCAGAGAAAATTTCCAATATCACATAAAGAATTAGCACACTCATATACAGATAATAATCAGGAATTGTTAAGATTTCGAGTAGAAAGCCACCATCGACAAAATGTGAATTTGGGTTGATGTGTTGAGTGTCTTTTTTCACCATGGAAAAAACAAGGCAGGTAGAATTGAAGCTCTATGAGGACAAAGGAAGAATAATAAGAAAAAAAATCAGGTAGAAAAGCAGAGCTGGGGCCATCAACCTTGTGGATATCCACTTTGCCTTTTGGGTCAGAGCAAGCTTGCTCGTTCTCTGATCTACTTTCCCATCTTCTATTTACTGCTAAGTAAATAGATGATATTCTCATCTCTTCAATGTCATTAGGACATAAACATCAATTCGAAATGGAATCACCAAGCTGGACTTCTACCCTGAGATTTCACCCAAATTGTCCCAAGCCTGCTTGACAATTATGATGGATGGTTCTCTGGGTACTCAAACTCCATATCATCAAATTGAGCTTACATCCCACTAGAGTCCTGGTTCTCTTCAGTATTCTCATCACTTGACATTACCTCCCTCTCCCAGATCATCCAGACTGAAACTACCAAAGCTTTTTTGGATTATACTTTCTCTCAACCCAGCAACACACAAAACATTGTCAAATCCAGTTTCAAATACTCTCTTCACATTTATACATCTCTCCCCTGCAAGTCCTCCTGCTTCATCTTCCCCCTGAACTATCAGAACCATCTTTTAATTGGTTTCCTTGTCTCCAGTCCTTTCCTTCACTAATTTATCTCTCATTGTGCAACCTACAACCCAGACGAGATGCTTTAGGCCCATCCTCAGAAACCTTCGATGTTTTCCCAATGACTATACGATGACGTCAACTCCCTGAGTGGCTTGCAAAGTCTTGAATGACTTGGCCAAATCCCCCAACCAATTGCCCCATGCCTTCCGGGCCCCCAAGTCTCAAGCACATTCTTTAATTCGATGTCTTGCTTCCACCTACATATTTTTCCCTACAGGTTTGCCTGTTGAATTCCACTGGTTTTCAGGTCCCAATTGAATAAATGGCTACTTCCTCTTTGCAAACATGTAGTTCTCCACATGTCTTATTTCCATCTCATTTATTATTTTTATGTGTTTTCTCTGCTTGTTGTACATTTTTTGACAACAGGATTCGCATTATATTGCTCAATGTATTTCCTAGTATCTAGTGTGATGTTTTATAAGTATAGTTTAGCACCCTTTTCTGATAGGCTTGGAACCAAAAATGCTTTCTGTTTCAGAATTTTTTGGACTTGAAAGAGAGAGAGAGAGAGAGAGAGAGAGAGCTCATATATGGGACTCAAATCTGAACATAAAATTCATTTCTGTTTCATGTGTGCCTTATACACCTAGTTGAAGATAACTTTATATAATATTTTTAGAGTGCCCTATTTTAACTACAACCCAACATCTGATGTCAGGTGTGCAATTTTCCTCTTGTAGTTAGTAGTTAGTCATGTTAGTACTGAAAAAAGTTTTCAGTCTTGGATTTTTGCGTTAGGGAGACGCAATGTGTAATGCACTTTGAAAGAATGAATGTAGATTTGGTTTATTCTTAAATTTGTTTCCAAGTATTAATATTTCTAGGCCTGTAAGTTTCCTGATGGACAATCAGATCACTCCAACAAAGGAGGAGGTGTATCCTTCCTGGATTAAGTGACTTGAGTCAACCACCATTAAACAAATACATATTTGTGCTCCTAATCACTGATCAAATGTGTGTGTTTGCGTGCATGCGTGTGTATATGTGTGAGTGTGTGTGTGTGGTCTTTCCTAACTATTCATTCTCATTAAAAATTTATTTGTCTACTCAATAAAATATTTAGGAAACATTTACCTTGATCCTAGGGCTGTTCTAGGTGCTACTGATATAGATAGAAGAATAATATAGTACAACTACATGTAGTTTGCATTCTATGGAAAACTGGTTGTTATAAAGTAATAAAACAAAATTTGGGTAGCAATTTTCATATTGAGACAAAGATAAAATAATAGACTAGACAGTTACTTGGGTGGTCTGTGAAAAGCCTTCTGAGGAAGTGACATTTGAGCTGATATAACATTTTCTCGTCCTATAAAGCCAAGTGGACAATGAGGGTACACAGCAGAACAGGTGATTCCCAGAAACACCAGCTCTTTCTCGTCTTTCTTTCTCTTTTTTCTCTCTCTCTCTCTCTCTTTCTGTCTTCCTTCCTTTCTTTTTCTCCTTCTTTCCTGTTTTCTTTCCTCTTCTTCCTCCTCCTCCTGCTGCCCTTTCCTCCTTCTCCTCTCCTCTCTTTCCTCTCTCTCTCTCCCCCTCTCCCTCTCCCTTTCTCTGTCTATAAGTGAGTTTCTGGATCACTAGCAACATTGTATGGTAGGCTACAGTGACACTTTCCTCTCCAAACTGGAAAGCCTGCCACCAGATTATTCCTGTCTACCCACAGCAGGCTCCAAGAATATAATGTTATGTCAGGTTTTAAGACTGATCACTGAAGCTGGGGATTTGGTGCAGTGGTTAGAACTCTTGCCTAGCAAGCACAAAACCCTAAATTCGATCCCTGGTGCGCGCGTGCACACACACACACACACACACACACACACAAAAACCCAACTGATCACTGCTGCAAGTTAAGCTCCTAGGGATGGTAGTAACCAGATAAACTTTACTGCCTTAAAGTTCAAGTTGTTTAAGCTATGCTCTGCCTCTGTACCTGACAGTGTGGTCTCTTTGTTCATTAGCCCATGAAGAAACCCTGAAACAGCTGGGAAATGAGGTTAACTAACTTTTATAAGGATGCTCATCTCAACAAGCTAATAAATGGACATACTTCTGTCATGGAATCCTTTTGGTGAGCATTCATATGAGAAGCAAATATTTCATTCTGGACCCTTTCACATGCTTTTCCTCAAATCTCACTGTCAATAGTCTTCTAATAGCTTCCTTTCCAAATGTTCAGCTACAGTACCACACCACTACGTACTGCACATAAGTTACACTCTCATGTCAGGTCCTTTCTCCTTGACAGTGCAATTAAAAGCCAGTCTACTCAAAGTTATCATCTCAAAGAAAGATGTCCGCTTTGCACTCCACTCAGGATGACCTGTAATAAATGCAGCTGTAACAGTATGGTGGGAAGAGCAGACTTACACCATGCATAATCATTTGCAGTGGGAAGAGCACATTTACACAATGCATAACCATCTGCAAACCAGGTTTTAAAATTGTTCCTCCATAGCCATCTTTTCACAGGGACCTCCTACATGGTCACAAGACAGATGAAAGAGGCGCGTGGCAGTGAGCCACTAAGAGATACACTGGGGATGTGAGCCACATGCTTATGTAATCGGCCTGTGCTTTCACAATCTACTTGAAGCCTGCCTCATGCACCCTATTTTCATAAGACAAAGACATGCCAAGCATACCTGGTTCTATGGCAGTGGGATCAGATAATCCTTACACCATGCTGAGCAACATGAATGACAAAGTCATCTGATGTTTGTGGGGACGCATTCAATCCATTCCAGAGCCCAGTATTTTAAAAGGCTGCTTCTTAAAGGGGGAATAAATCTTTACTACAGAAATTGTGAGATGACTTCAAAATTCTAGCAATTTTCCATTAGGTGTTGCCAACATGTTATACAGCATTCTTATTTTTCAAGACATTTAAAACACCAGAAATCTGGAGCATCATGAGGACTCCAGAGATAAATTGTTGTCCTGAGTTTGCATTAACCATCTCTTGGTCTAGTACTTACTCAAGTTTCTCAATGCACCTAGTAAGTGCATTAGAATAGTGCACCTACATATTGTGTATGTTGTCTCCAAAATCTGAAAGACCCTTCCGTGGTGTTTTGTTGAAAGGACTTAAAACTTATCAGTCCCCATGTTGCCAAGGTGGTTTTAGCATCTGCTAATTTCACAGAAGCAAAGCACTAGCATGTAGTGAAGTAGCAGGGTACTATGTGAGTTGGAAAGAAGATGGATGTTTCTGGACCATTTTGTGGCCTACATCAGAGCTGAAGAAATAGCTCCAAGGTAAATTTGTGAAGAGGCATTGCAGTCCCTTCCAGGTGAAAGCAAATTAATTCTAATGCATTTCGTTTAATAAGACTAAGAAAACGTATTTCTTTTCTATAATACTGTATACTAGGTGCCAGAGATGCACTAATTTACTTCAGTAAGGAAAGCACATCTGAAGCAGCAACAAAAACTGAAGTCACCATTTGATTGAGGAAAATACACTAATTAACAAGCCACGGTGGACTGTACCTGTGCAGTTGTCACATCCTTAATGATGACAGATTGTTTCTGTTGTACTATTTTGGTAAGTAAGGGAATATTCAGGCATTAGCATGGTCTTCCCTTCACAAGTGAGGAGCCAGTATGCATGGATTCCAGCAATTGTTATCTGTTTTAACTCTATGGGTTTAGACTGGAGAAAACACAATGGAAGAGGTTTAGGGTCAAAACTCAATCTCTTATTTACTGCTTTTCATCTTCCTTTGATGGCTTTGTCATTTCCTTCAGCATTAGAAATTAATGTTAGATCAATCCACGGTCTAATGACCCAGGGAATGGCTGGGCTCTTCCTTTGTCTCAGCACACAGTTACTCCGATGAACAGTCCCCAGAACTTCTTCCAAGAAAGCTAGAAGGAATCTTTATGGTGCCTATTTGTGATCTTACCGCACAGACTGAGATTCTCTTTCCCTTTCACTTATGAAGGGCTTGGAGCGAGAAGGATTCTGGGACAGAATGAGGGCCTTCTACCTCTCAATGTGGCTCATTCAGGCCCCTCTTCATGAGTGCTAGAGGGTTCTTTTCTGCCTGGTGTATTTATGTTCTTTAATGTAAAGTAGGATCTTAAAGGAAGCGCTCTCCTACTCGCTGTCTCTCTCCAACTCTCTTGCTCTCAGCTATAGTATCCATCATCAGTTAACGGCTGACCCTCCACTGCCAGCTATCCTGCACCCCTGTGTGTCAAAACATTCTGTTCCCCAGGCAGGACCTGCAGCCTGTCATGGTCACTTGTTCGTTCTGCCTCTGGCGATTATTGCTCACTGCTGCTTAATCTTTGCCACCCCTCGATCCTTCCAGCCATGTAAAACTGAGAAGACATTTTAACTATAGGGTTCACAGAATACAGACACTAAGGGGTTTTACAAAGAAATACAGTCCCTTTTTGTCAACCTATTTCTCAAGATGCTAATATGACCTTCTAGATCCTCTCAGAAGGAGAAATGGAGGACAAATTACAATAAATAATTCACTCCAGCATTTCTAGCTCTGAAGAACTGAACTCATTACTTGTGTTTTCCAAAGTATCTTCTATTTGATTTTCACATAGCTGACTGTTGAATGTGGGTTCTGTCCTATAATGGATGAAGCACCTAGGCCCCTGCAGGTGCTGAAATTAACTTTATGAATGAGGCATCCCCATTCCTACCCTCCCTTAAAAGAGGTAGATTCACATTCCAGCAGCTAAGAATGTCAAGTATAAACCATGCCACTTTTGGATCTTATGCCAATTATAACGGAAAGTTACTGGAGTGCCTTAAAGAGGGGTGGAGGAAGAGGCAATATTAGCCGCAGAAGGTGGATTATTGAGGGATGGAAGTGAGTAAAAGTGGGAAGCCTATTGAAGGGACATGGTAGCTGACATAGGAAGAAGACAGAAGCTTATCCTAGAAAGACAGCCGGGAGATAGTGAAAAGAGGTCAGACCAGGTCATGGAGCTAGCTGGATCTAGTCAGAAAGAGAGGGACCAAGGATGAGACCTAGATTTTTGACGTGGTCCCAGTTAGTCAAGGTGGAAAAAGCTTGTGCATTATGGAAAGTGAAGTGAGTATGCTGACACTGCTTTGACTTTTCCAACCAATTTGTGACTCTCAACAGACATGTAAACATGTAACAGAAGAAGTTCAATTCCAAAATAGTGGCCATGTAATCGGAGACACAAGAGAGGAGTGAGATACGGCTGTATCTGTCAAGAGAAGCTTTACACAGAGCTGATGTTGGGGGTTCGGGAGGAGCAGGACTTTAACAGAGAAGGCTAGAGGACAAACAACCAGCACCAGGCAGAAAGGATAAATATACAGGCCAGTGCAACCAATTGTGCACAGCATAGGCGTAACTCCATGGGGTGCCATTCACATAGACTGTGTATAAACTCGGATTTGGAGGTGGAGAGGTGCTGGGCACAGCGTTGGGCTGGTGAACAAACCAAAATAACAAAATCAAAGAATAGTTTACAGAACTAGGTAGATAAATTATTCCACGATGTGGCGACTGCTGGGTTCATTTTTAGGCGTAGTTGAATAATCGTAACTCTGTACAGTGGAAACATGGGAAATGTTAGCAAGGCTGCTAAGTTTTTCAAAGCCCCTGTTAACGAATCATCAAATATTAGCACACCCCAGCACCGGCACCAGACAAGCCATAATGTTTTTATGAGAAGCCTTGCTTTTATCGGTTAAGGTGAGACAGATGAATACGCTGGTCCTTGTTCCAAGAAAGCACTTTAACTGCTGAGACTAGACTTGGTTTCATCAATAAATGAGCTGTTAAAATTGATTTCTGCTCATTGAAAGGCACTTCATTCACAAATATCCTCCGCCACGTGGAGACCATTTCAGTCCCCAGCCCAGACTGTTCCGAATGGAGCCCTTTCACTACAGGCGTGTCCTGAAGAACTCTTACTGGCATCGTCACTGGGCGACATCCTACTTTTCCGCGTAGTCACAACCCCTTAAACTTGAATGCTGGTCAAGGTTTCATTCTTAGAAACAATACTTTTGTCTATGGAAAGTATTTTATTCCTGTCACCATCCCCCACCCCCCACCCCAGTAAACTGTTTGGGAAGGAAAACTATCACTTAAGGACGGCTTGTGATTGCCTCCTCAGTGTCTTATAACAGCATTATTCCACATGGCACATGGCAAGATGGCATTGACTGTCCCACTGCCATTTTCAGTGACGAAAATGTCCTCAGCCAGAGTCACTTCGGTCATATTTTTGGAAATCAGGAAAATGTTTAAACCATGCTTTAGAAGATTATGTTGTGTGTCCAATAATGTCTTCTGTGTTTGACAGATGAGCAACGGCAACAAATTAAAAAGCTTGCACAGGCTGGGAGGCCCCCAGAACGGACATGCCTGGTGACAACACATCCACATTCCATTTTATCTGCCTGTCTCTTCTGTCTCACTCTGAGATTCACAGAGGGATGTATAGCAATGCACGAGTTCAATGAAGAACACATTTTAAGAGATATCTGGGATCAATCTCTGGTGAAATAAACATAATTATGGATGGTGTACTGAAACTCCCTGACAAGAGATGCTTACGTTAGTGAGTCAAGACAGTTAGTGCTGTTTTATATGGACAAAATACTGGACTCGGCAAACTCTCTCTTACCATCCCAACCCATGCTGGTTAATTGTCCCCCCAGCAGTCAGAGTGGACATCGCCTCTGCTCTGTCGCCACACACAGACAGCATTCCCTACTGCTCTTGAGGCAAGCTCCATGTGGCTTTTGTGGCATCTGCTAGCATTTCCACTTAAAATAAAAAATATCGTCTTAATTTCCAACCATATCTGTTCCTGTCTGGAGATGTAGGCCATTTTGCAACGCCTTGTCCTTGAAGATTATAATTTGTTAAGGTTCCATGTGAAAACATCTTGCTTATGAAAAATTCTCTTCCTGAAGCAGAATTTGAGACCAGGCAGGGGACAGGAGCAGCCGCAGCTCAGGCACCAGGGTGGGCATTAGACAATGCCAAGCACTGCTAGTCTTCACTTGGTGCTTCTTGTCCAATTACAGTAAGGACGAGAAGACAGCTTTTGTTCAGTAGAAAATAAGAAAGATTTGATTATTCCTTTTAGATAATGGGTGGCCAGCAGTTACATAAAAATGGGACAAACATCCACAAGATCCGAAGGATTCTACCAGTGCAGCTCTACAATGACACCATATGCTGTGGCCTGGGGGATTAACGGGTACATGGAGACTCAGCAGCATAGTTCATCTTTGTGGAAAACAGCTCTGTTTGAACTGATTATTATCAGCACTAGGAGCTATCACTGGGTTAAGAGTTTGCTTTCCGCACCTCCAACTACTTTTAGAATAATATTCAGGTCAAAAGAATCAATTACCCAATCAGACCTACATGTACACACAGTAACTTAAACAAGTGTGTTAATAACGTGGGTTTCTAGGCAAGTGAAAAGAATTAGAGAAAAATCAAAGAAAAAAACTGGTCTCAAAAATTTTCCATTCATTGCAGCACCATGTTCGAGAGGTAGTCATTAAATACGTTAGTGGTTCTCAGCGATGTGAGAGATGAAAAGTTAGAGAGATGGCTTTGCCCGGACACCTGCCAGCCCCCGTACATGCCCTCTTCTGTGCTGGTGTGTCTCCATATGGTCCAGATAACGTGTGTGTGTTGCGGGGTGTCCACACCTGTCCTTCCTCCATTGTTTTAACTTTTTCCTCCAGGATTAAAAAAATACATGTGAGGGCCCAAATGAAAAGAAGCTTCTTTTTTTCTGAATTGATTAATTTTGATTCATCCTTTTGCTCAATCATGCTTGCAGAGACACTGTTTTATATGGTGTGATAGAGCGGTAAAAAGATATACGAGGGCACCAAAAAAGGAAGGCAATCAGTGTAGACTTGTCCTGAATCTAAGCTAGGGTAAGGAAAACAGAAAATCTCTAAAATAACTGGCATAATAGAGAGGTGGTAAAGACAATGTTGATCACACTTACTATTAATAATATCCTATGCTTGTGTAGCAATTTAATGTTTATAAGATTTCAGTTGCTTTGAACTATTATGATGTATACCATCTGCTCACACCATAGCCACCAGTGTATAATGACTTGCATGACTAAATTGTATGTACACATGTGTGATCTTCCTGAGAAAATTATACATTCCATAAAGGGAAGTCTTGTGTCTCTCACTTTTTCGTATTTCACAGTGACCACCAATACACTGTTTAAAGCAGGGACTAAAACATTGCCTTCCATTTATACAGTTCTTAATAGTTTTCAGATACTTTTTATAGATTGCCAAATTTTATTCGTATACCTTTTAGTGGATTTTTAAACGTGAGAAATGAGAGATCTGGAAAGGATACATTATTTATTTATTCAAGATAAGTTAAAGACAAAATCCTATGTCTCATACATATGCTCTGCGTGTGTATGTATGTGTGCCTGTGTGAGTGCATTGCTTTTTTCACTGCATGATGTAGCCAGATTCTGATTCGTTGAATGTGTACATCAGAGTTTTCAGGCCTATGATATGTCAGATATACATCAAATATCTACTTATGCACTCTGAGGAATGAATTCATTTTGGGGAATTAGGCGTGAAAGCAGAGCAGATTAAAGGGCTCGATGCACACACCCAGCTGCTTCTCACTGGGTACCCACGATGGCCTGAGAATTGTGTGAGTAGAGCCCAAAGTGTGAGGCAGCAGAGCTGCGGGTCGGCACAGTGCACCGAGGCGACGTTAGAATGAGTCGCAGGCACCTGGAATTGACATGAAGAGGAGTTTCTGCCATCAAAGAGCACACTTCAGGAGGCAGCAACAACACCATGCTGTGGAAGACGGTAACAGCCAAAGTGAAGGAGGTAGCCCAGCCTGCAGCCCAGCCCTGTTCCTTATGCCTCTACCCTGCTTTTCTGAAAATGTAACACGAGTACTATTCTAGGGCTTTCTTCTTCATTCACGCTGGAAGCCCCCAAGGCTTGACACAAAATATGTCAGTATGTCTCCAGAACATGCAGCCTGTGTCTCATTATCAAGCAGGAGATATAAAAAAGCAGTTAAAGCTACTACCAGCCTGAGAACTTACAATGGAGGCAAGAACAGAAACTGATTTTGTTTCTACTATTTTTGAACAACACAAAGTTCCAACCAGAGCCAGCCTTATTTGTTGGCAAATGCACGCGCAGGAAATCACTCTGGGATTTCTGTCTCGCTTTTCTACAATTTGACAGCAAGCATCAAACAGCCACAATGTCAGCCATGGGACATAACTTTTATGCCAGTTTCATCTATGCCCTATAAAGCATTTTTCTCAAATCCATAAGGTCACACAGACCTTCTCTTTCAATAGCATAGCTTAGATGTACAAATTAAAATTCCATTTCCTGCATCCTTTCCATTCATAAAGAGCAATTAGAGTAGAGTATCTAATACACTCTGCGATGCTGGCAAGGCCAGTAGTCTTCATTTGCCTGAATGGGCTATGCCAAAATCTCTCTTTCATTTATTAAAGCCCTTTGTGATTGCTACCAACTTGGAGCTGAATGGCATTCCAAGGCCAAACTTGTTCATTCATTCGCTTGTTTAAAAAAATAAAAACTGTGAGAGGAGCTATTGATTGATCAACCTGTAGCAGTTCTTTACATTAAGAGTCTTTGTGTGTTAAAATACATGCAAGCCTCTGCAGAAGATACAAACTGTGTCCTCAGCAAAGGGAAGCACCTTACATACTATGGTTTTACTTTACATACCGGGTACCCAAAGCTTGACTGATGGTGGCCACGTACCCTCAAGAATCCCTGGGCAACAGAAAGCTGTGCCATCCTGGAAGACACAGGAATCTTCCTGCCCACTCCCCTTGGGCCACTTACCTTCCCAGGTTGGGAGAGAGGAGGGCAGCCGTGGCAAGAACCAGGACTAGGGGAGAAGGCTCGTGACTTATTTTGCTGAAGACAAGGAAAGTACTGTTTCTTCTACTATTTGCCATGCTGTTTCATCTATGTTATGGTCATTTATTTCCTTCAACAACTACGTAAAAATAGATATTATTACCCTATTTTGCAGATGGAGAAACCAAGTCTCAGAAAATAACTTACCCAGTCATAAAGCTAGTGAGTTATAAAGTCAGGCTTTAACTAAGTATAGATTACTCTAATCTCTCTCTCTGCTTGGACAATTTTCACGTAAACTCGATAGAGTCTCTGAGTCATAGCAAAGCATATATACACATAGCAATAGAGCAGTGTAAACTCCAAAATAACACCCATAAGCACAATGTGAAAATGCTGACAGCAAATTGGAGAAATGTACAAAGGTTTTCCAGTATTGTCTTAGGGAGTTAAAGAAACAAACACTGTTAAGTAGTGTTAGATTGAGAGAAGGAATGCTAAGCCAGTACAACTCACCACTGGAGAGATTCTGGGCTGTTACCTGGCTTGGCTAGTTTGACCTCTACTGGAGCTTACCAAACTAAGGCTAAGAAAAAAGACACACAGCTCCACTCAACCGTGGAATAGCTTAACACTGACGCCCAGGAGAGACATGTTTTTTAAATGCACACTACATAAATCAGACACCAAAAAAGTGTGAGAACTAGCTGTACAAAGAACTCATTATCGTTAGGGTGTCTTCTCAGCTCACCATAATTCCTTCTTCACAGGGAAAGAACTCTGATGCACAGTCTTCATCTAGAGAAAAAAAGGCACGTCTCTACGATATGCCCCTCCACGTGGACAGAGCAGCTCTTGCAGGATTCCATAGTTGGGCAACTGAAACTAAACTGGGTACATCAGACTCCTCTATTTGAAACATCAGAACTTTCAATCAAGTCTCTCGTTGGCATTAGGGCCCTTGGAGTGGAATAATACTAGTGGTGATATTTTATAAAGACGGTTTATATTGTCTTGTCATTGAAGTCACAGGAGCTGCTGTTGTCATAGTCAGTCTTCTGTAACAAAAAAAACCTGAGATAATCAACTTAAAATGAGGAAAGAGTTATTTTGGCACAAGGTTGAAAGGGTTTCAGTCCACAGTCACTTGGCCCTGTTGCTTTGGACCTTTAGCATGACAGCACATCATGGTAGTTCTTCACATCTTAATGTAAAGAAGTATATCTTAATGTAAAAGAAACTGCCCACGTTAGGGTGTCTAGGAGGGAGAGAAAGAGGAAGACTAGGGTCTCATTATCCCCTTTCAGGGCACAGCCTCAGTAAGCTAAATTCCTGCAACTAGACCCCATTTCTTCAAAGTTCCACTCGCTCCCAGCAGTGTCACAGGCAGGTCACCAACACCTTAGCGTATGAGCCTTTGGGGACATTTAAGATCCAAACGATAGCACTCTTCTTTCCTCCTTTCTGAAATTGTGTTTGTTCAGCTCTTCCTGGAATTCTGACAAATCTGGCTATCTTTCCAATGAATTCCCACTCTTGTGTGAGCTTCTCAGGGTGAGTTTCTATTACTTGCAACCAAATAAAATGTAAATGATTCAGACGTACAGATGGATGGCTCCAAGGATTGCTGCAGCCAGAACTAAGCAAGTTGAAACTGGAAAGAAGACAAATGTGCAAAGCCAGGCATAAAAAAGAAGAAACATTTTAAAAGTACAACAGAGTAGAAAAAGCTTTCCAAAGCAGAAGATGGACCAAGGAAAATGGGAACATTTAGGGGTCAGTTGGATGGCATAGGAATGAGTAGCTGAGACTCAAATGGGTCACACGGAATGAGGAGCCGAGTTCCTTTGCCAGGAGGAACATGGGATTGTGCCAACATGCAGGAGGTGGCGGTGATGGAAAGACTGGCCAGATATTTGGCTTACATTTAAGTGTACTTTTGGGGAGCACTTTTGGTTTTTGTTTTTTGCTGGTTTGCTTTAGAGACATAGTTTAGTGTGAAGACCCTAAGTTCAAGCGAAGGTCCTAGGTTCAATCTCCAGAGCCAGAAACATAGTGGAGGGTAACATAGAATATTGCTCACCACATTAAAAGCACTTAAATAAAAGGTTAATGTTTGTACTTTTTTGTTTTGTTTTGTTTTGGGAGTGCTGGGGATCAAACTCAGGGCCTTGTGCTTGCTAGTTGAGCACTCTACCACTGAACTAAATCCCAACCCCAATTCTTAAGATGATGAGAAATCACTTCCCCTTCAGGGGTTTTCTAAGAGTACAATTTTAGACTAAAATTTTAGTCACCAAAGACTAAAATTTTGTCTTGTAAATGTAAGTGCTAAACTAAACATACAACCCAAACTGCAGTCTGGGTTCTGTTCCGGTGGAAAAGAATTTTATGAATGGCTTTCAGTTGCACAACTCTGGTTCATGTTTGTGTCAGAGTCAGAAGCAAAGCACAGAAACAACCCCCGGATGGTCTATTCTTTTAGTATTTGCAAACTGGCAGGAAATTCTGAGGAGGTCAGATTAGTCCTACGAAATTTCCAGTGTGCTGTGGGAAAGTTATCCTGACCCAGTCTTATTTTTTCAAAAGGTTCATCTCTTTCTAGTCTTGAATTCCACACTGGGCTTTTCCAATGACCACAGAAAGGCAGCAGTAATCTTTGCTTAAGCCTCTGAAGTAAATAGGAGGCATCTAAACCAGAATCACCAATAGTAGCTCTAAGCAACCAGTGCACCTAAAGAACACAGCTTCCTCCCTACCAGCCTTCCGAAACGGTTCCCACTCTGAGTCTCTGATACCATTGCTGCTTTGAGAGCCAAAATTCATCTGAGTCTTCCCTGTAAAATTAATTAAAATGGACATATTATAGAACCACAGACTAGACTAGAATTTCTTTAATAAAAATGCTTGTTATGATGTTTTCTATATTGTGACATCTTGCTTTATTTCTGTAAATATTAAACAAACAAATAAGGGAAGCAGGCTTTTAGTGAAGAAAAGAAATAGCACCAGCTCCATTTCTAAGGCTAAGAAATTAAAAAAGCTCTCTGAAATGGTGTAAAAATAGCATTAAATAGAAAAGAGAGTCTAACATTAATAAGCCAGGATCATTACCAAAAATCAATACAGAAAAATAATACTTTCTAATGACCTGTGGTTGCCAAATCATCACAGGCAGAACAAAGTAAGTGTTTCTAATAACTTAGGTGAGGAGGGAGAACTGAGAATTTGGGGAATGTGCACTCTGAAATCCATGACACGTAATACATTATTTCTGAAGATGATGTTGGTTCTGCAGGCCAGGGTAGTTGGGAAAGTCTTAGGGAAGGAAAGAATAAGGTTCTCACATTTGAAGATTACAAGGAAATTCAGAGAGAAATGGAAAGGCCATTCAAGAAAAGTGCAAGGCCCATTTAGCAGAGGGTGAATACACCATAAGAATTCAACTGTTTACTCAGTACTGACATAAATGCCGGCTTCATTCCAGTAATGAGCTCAGCAAACAAAACGAGCACAGTGATAAGCCATAAGTAGCCCCAATCTAATGGTGAGAAACATGTGGACATGGAAAATGACAAAACAGTGTAGAAAGCAGAGACACTGCTATGGTGCTAGGGAAGCCTAGAGGAGAGGAAGAGTCAGGAAGGTCATTTGAGGCAGTGGGAATACACTATACAGGTGCACAGGTGTTAGAGAACACAGTCTAGCTCATAAACTCAAAGGTAGTTCCATCCTCCTCATGCACAGGGCAGGTTGGGAAGTGAGATTATCCCAGCCACCGAGGAACTGGTGCACCATGCTAAGTACACCAGACTTTATCAGGTAGGATATGCCGCACCGTAGGAAGATGTTGGAAGAGAACAGGGCTTGGTCATCTGCCACTGCACAGAGGTCACACTGGCAGCAAAATACAAAGAATAGGACCTAGGGGAGGAAGAAAAACTAGCAGAGGACTCTGAGAGCAGTCAGGCCCATACTGTGGGTGCCACTGGGGTTGCAGATGAAAGGACAGACTCCAGAGACGTGTAGTTGGAATAGCAATGGACAACCCCCTGTGACTCCCCTGATAAGACGTGTTGGGTGATTCCAGTATGATGCATTGCTCTCTGGCTTTGATGAATGAGGACTGGTGATAGCATTTATTGAAATGTGAGTATAAAGTATCAAGAACAACTGGTTTGAGGAGAAAGAGATGGGCTTGGGAAATGGGGGGGAAGATACTGAGCACCTCACCAGCGGTGTCTGGTGGAGTGGGAGATGTGGACCCCAACTCAGGGCCACTTTCTGGGGTTGGCAATGTAGCTTGCAGAGATAGGCTTTGGGTGGGGGGAGAGGGAGGTGTGGCCACGGTGGACATCATCAGGGAATTGAAGGACAGGATTGCTGACCATGGGAACTGGCAACATTCAGGGAGGGCAGAGAGGAAGCATTACACAAGGAAAGGACTAAAAGATGCAACACTAGAGTAGAACAAAGCCAGCAGAGAGCAATGGAAGCCAAGAGAAGAAGGTTTCTAAGATGAGACTTTGGGAATCCAGGATCTAAAGGTGGGGGATTCTGCAAATCACCTGGCCTCACTCAGTGCATTTGTTAGGAAGCCCAGGCCAAGAGGAGATGGCAATTGCCAACAATCACACAGCTCTTCGGGAGACAGCAGCGACCAGCAGGCAGGTGCTGGGACCCGGATGCAGCTTCTGCTCCCCCAGGCTGAGCTTCTGGTCTGACTGACCCCAGGAGCACAGAGGGCAGCAGCATGAGACAAGCCCCGGAGAGGTGAGCCAGCGTGCATGGAAAAGGAGTGACTCTGAGGGATGCGACTCACTGAAGGGTTCTGAGCAAAGGAGGCATCATCATCCAGGATACTTGGGGAATGTTTGCGTAACAGTTTTCAAGTGTGTTGTCAGGACTTTGCTCAGACTAGGCCCAGAGTCGGCAATGACAATAATGCCCCTGCTCAAGTAATTCAGTTTCGTTGAATACATCTTCTTAATTATATCAAGTTAATATTCAAGAAACAAGAAAAATCTCAATTAGAGATTAATTTATCCATTGTTTAGGGTCTCTATACACTCTTTGAAGAAATTTTAAAATATATCAATGCTGGGGATTTAGCTCAGTGGCACAAGGCCCTATGTTTGATCTCCAGCACCAAAAACAAACAAACAAACAAATATAAAAAGTTTCTATGGAATTTGGAACCATCCCAAGCCTTAGGTCCTGCCCCAGTGTGGCCCAAGTACACCACTGTACATCCCTGCCTTTTTGATAACTCTGTTAAGATAAGTGAGAAGGGGTGGGGGGTGTTGAACACCTGTAATGTCAGCACTCTGAGAGGCTGAGACAGGAACATCCCAAGTTTGAGCCTAGCTTGGGCAATTTAGGGTATAGTGAGATCCTGTCTCAAAATTAAAAAAAAAAAATTAAAACTGTGGATATAGCTCAATGCAAATGCCCTGGGTTCAATTCCAGTACTGGAAAAAAAAAAAAAACCAAAATCAGTGACCATTGCCACGGGGAGATGCACCATTTTTCATGGTTCTCACCTCTTCCTTATTTTCTTGTTCACATCACACCTGATGGAAAACTGAATGCCTTTGGGAGAGCATCTTGAGAGAGATGCCCCTCCATCACACGGGCCGGGCTTTCTCCACAGGTCTTGCTGCTGCACAGGGTCAGCCAGCAGCCCAGAACCCAGCCTAAGCCACAGGGCCACCTCTGCTGGGACTGGTCAGTAGTACAGGAGCCCCAGCACCTTTATCTGCTCTCTCTCCTCCTGCTTGTGTGGCTACCAAGATAATGTTTTATCTGGTAGGTGATAGTACTCTGATGGGCAGAAACTGACCTATATTACCAACACCTTAAGCCTCCATGATCCCCGAAGTCTGATTAGGCAGTTTGTTGCAAGACTAGCATCAAGCTGTGGAACACAGAAAAATGTCACAAACAGTGCTTGAAATTGATTTTAAGGTGGCAGCCACCTGAACTTCTGACCTTAACTTTTAACTTCCTCACATCTTGCTTTCCGTCTCTGCTGTTGTCATGCTCGCACCCGCTCTGAGCAGAAGAGGCGTTCCACTTCCCCTGTACCAGGCAGAACACTACAGTGGCACTGTTGCTGGGCAACAGCAGCTACACCAATTTGCTTGGGGAGCCTTTTGAGAATGATCACACTTGCAGGCTTGGATTGAGGATTTTCCCTCCTTCTTTTCCTATGGTACCTATTCCTGGATGTTGTAAATATTCATTTGAGTTTTGCATGTATGAGGGGAAACATATTTAAATGAGTTTGGGAGGGTAATTTGCGTGGGTGTATTACTACCTTCTTTTATGTTTTGTAGGCAGCATGCTGCAGAAATAGGAAAAACGATTTTGTGACCATTACTGACACAGATGACAATGCTATATGGGCTTGTTTCAGTTACCTAGAACAACGGGAACAGAGAGGGATGCAGTTCAGCTAGGGCATTTTGCAAATTGTCAGTAAGTGGGAAAGAAACAGGTGCCCCAGTCGAGTTACCAGGTACATTTCCTCCCTGACCTGGCTGCAGTTGCTCCCCAGGCTTCCTCGACCACTGCTTGAGAAACACACTTCCATTACTCCTTGTTTAGCAATACCAACATGCTGAAATGCAGCACTTGGCTAAACCCCAGAGAGCTGACTTTGAAAGGTAATGGGAAGAAACATTTCCTTTCTAAAGGAAGCTGGCAGCCTTGAAGGATTTGCAGCACACCAATTTCAGATGAGTCAGAGTTGGGGAAGAATTGCAAATACTTCAAAAATCATACTTCAAAAATCATCGGTGTCAATATTGCCTGCACCCCTGGAATATGAATATAGACACACACCCACACAACCCCTTGGAGATGTGTTTATCTCACAATTCACAAATGGTAAAGAGACCTTTTCTGAGTTATTTTTCTTAGGGAATTTGGGAGCCAGCATGAAAATTACTATCCTTCCAAATGCTTTGCCATATGCCTTAAATACCCTCCATTAAAGACAATTTATTTCAATCCACGTGTTCTCTCAGTGTCTTAGTGACCATCTCCCTGCCTCACTAAAGAGAACTTTTCCTTAAGGCTGCTGTGTCCTCTCTTGGCTGTGATTTGGTCAGGAGCCTCTGGTACCATATGGCAAAATCCAGGGCTCTGTCACCAGCCAAATACACCATCAGCCGTGGCTCTAGCTCTTCGCCCTTGGGGACTTGTCAATGGATATAAAATGGGCCGCTGGGCCATTTGACAATATGGGCCTGAATCTTTTGAGCTTTCAGTCCAAATCACATTCAAGTACATCGCTCATCTACAGGATTCATAACCCTGGTCCATAATCCCGGGTCCCCAGGCTAATTTTGTCAGCTGTACTGCACATGAGGCAGCCTTTGGCATAGGATTCAACACAACTCTTCCTGGTGGCTGGTTTTAACTCAGGAATATGAGTTAGTAATGCAGTTTCATTTGGGGGAAGAAACCACTGAAATATCTAGGATTGAAACAGGGGTTAAAGGTAGACAGCAAGGAGAGTAGAGACATACGAGGGGAAGGAATGCAAAGATAACTCAGTCGTCAGCTTTCATCCTTGGAGCAACTGACCACTCCCAAGTTTCGTCTGAACACAAGTGGCCTGGAAGTCCCACATCTGCCATATTTCTACGGAAGTGCCTTCTGTGTATTGATAACTAGGTACCTAGCGCCACTGAAAATACTCAGCTTCATTTGCTTTTACTTTCCCTCTATCTTTGCTTCCAAGTGTACATCCAGGAACGACCCCTTTCTGTCGCTATACCTCTAGGCGAGAAACATATGTGACAAATGCCACAGCCATATTTAGACGCTGTCTGTCGTTCAGCCGCACTAAGCCTGCCGCCAAGTTACCTTTCACGTGGCAATTACTCATGAAATTTGAACACTCCTGCAAATTAGTGTGAGGTCGCTTTCATTTCCCAATTAACTGCCCACCTGCTATTATAAGACTCAGTTAGTCATAGTCAGTCTTTTCCCTTCACCCTTTAAGAAGAAAAAAAGAAGTCCCCAACTTCTTTATGCAGAGAATAATTAATGTGCGAAATGGTCTACCAAAGGCAACAATGAGACATGCGTGCAACTGTGAGTAGATTCAAAGAAGAGCCAGACAAGGAAGAAAAAAAAATTCCATGATACAAACATTAGACAGACAGGTGGATGGTTTGAATACACCATATGGCCTCCTTCTGCCTGGAAATGTACTGTGAGATTGTATTTTGCAAAAATCTTTTCAAGAACCAAGTTGATTTCTAAACAGTAAATTACGGCGAAGAAAACACGTATGATGCTTAGCTATGTCCATTATTTCAGTGGCAATTTTGCATTGCTGGGGACAAATTTTCAAGACCTAGATCACACATCAGCCCTCCAGTAAATGAGATGGCAGAAGGGAAGGTGGAAAACAGCAGAGAAGAATTTAGTCTTGTTTTCTTTTCTCAAGAGAAATGGATGTGTGCTTTCCAAACTCATAGTGGAGGGAAACGCTGGTGCCCCTCTGTAGCCCATGAAAACAACCTGGGATGTGAATCTGATGTCTTGAGCTGAACAACAGACACAAAATGCACTAGAAAATGAAAAACAGCATCGTTTCTGGAAAACATTAAAGAATGTTTCTCTCCTCCTCAGGAGGGCAGAGCATGTGATTCGCATTCTCACTTTGTGACAGAAATGCTTCGTGTACTGTATGCAGAGGATTGCCCCCTGAAATTTCAGGAGACCGTGCGTGCAAGGGACGCACCAATGTGCTTCTTCAAACCCAGTTTAATTGACACCCTGCTTGACAAGGTAACATGGCTTTGACAGCAACCCTTCCTTAAAAGACTTTCTCTTCGAATTTTCAAAAAGTAATTCTTGCTTTCAGGTTGGGAGCCAATACATCCGCAGCTTTTCAGGGCAATTTTGAAACAGCTCATGCTCTGTGACACTCCACCAGCCTGGGAACACTAGTAGGATCATTCTGATTGTGACAAAATGGTACTTCTCTGGCTGTTCTCCTCTGACCACCCCAAAACTGCAGAGCAGCCACTCCCTTCAAACCCTCATGCTCCTTTCTGGAGGGTCCCAGAGGGAATTTCAAGGATGGCTGAGCCCTCTGAGTTACTGCATGGTAACTGCGTCCTCCTTTCCTCTGACTTTTTGTCATCACTAGATGCTACGGACGCACAAGTTACCAGTGCTGTGGTGCTGACTGACAATAGTGCCAACCCTTCTCCCGATGCCTGAAGACGCCACTGCCGCCATCACATCTCCGAGTTGGCACCAAAGCCTGCGTGATAGTCCGTAAAAATGCATCTAAACGAGGCTACCTACAAGACATTGCTACAGCAACATAGCACAGGCATGACAAAGGCACTTCCCCTGGAGCTGTTTCATACTTTAACGATAGCGACCTAAGGGAAGAAACTCACCACCCATACTGGTGCTGTGCTGTCACACAGGCCAGATGGCTACAAGCCCCGGTGTGCCTTATAGGGAAACAGGTCTGTCCTTCATCACTTAAGTCTTTAATGCGGCATCCTCTTCCTAGGACTGTTGTTTGAGCCTTGGGGTCTTGGGTAAATGAAATTAGCATAACAGATATGATGATGGCCTCAGCATATACTTTACTTAGCAGAGACCTAGGCCTGCTAACGATGCAGTCAGCAAGGACTCTCAGAATGCTGTCACCTCTATGGCAAGTCTGGGACCCTCTGTCATGTTGAGAACAACACTTCTTCTATATTCCCTTGAATTTCAGTTTTATATAAATCAATATTAGACATCCAATGAAAAGGTTTAGTAGGTGTTTATAGGCCCATACTGCAAGCCAAAGCAGAATTCATGGATCTATAAAGTGGGATTGTTTCACTTTTTCTCTTTTCTCATCTTGTAGCACTTTCCTTCTGAGCTTGGAAAAATCACATGGTCCTCAACAGAGAGAAAAGCAAATAAAATCATACTAAAAACAGAAAAAATATAAAGAGAATAATCTGATAGTCCTTTCATTCTTTTGTCTACTCAGCTCCCCAAACTAATCTGGACCATGACTACAAGACATCGAGACAACCTGTTGGCTGGTAAAAAATTAGGTCATTGAACCAACCATTTTGGCTATATACGACTAAGCAATAGGTGTGACCTACTTTTTCCCCCACTAAAATGACTGATTCATAGATTTGCTTGGTTAGTTGGCATTTGATAAGCACACACTTCAGAAGGAAGTCATCACTGGTCTCAGTTTTAAACTATGCTCTTTCTTTTTAATGCATCCAGTACAAAAAGAAATCTGCAGACACTGTTATATGTTTTCTTAGTTTATTTAATCATGCATTCCATATGGCATGAGAAATACAAATGATGTTTATCACCTTTCAATGAAAATTATATTCTTCTAAGCTTATAAAACTGTAATGAGTTAAAATCTGGGTGAAATAAAATGCTTTTAAACTATTTTCCATTATGGAAATGCCAAAAGTAGAACTCCTGTTTTATTTTATAGCTCAGAGTTACTGAAGCTACCCCAAGAAGACTGCAATCGGTATTTGTTTGCACACCAACGTAGAAAGCCATCTTTCAAAGGCTGAAAACTATTAAAAGGTGCTGTGTCCAATCCTCCAAAACAATCTTAAAGTATTACACAACTGAGTATGGCTTGATGTTAGAAACCTGCGAGTTTCAGAGGGAAACAAGCAACTCTATGGAAGTATTTCTAGACTTTTCAACATTTCCTTGTATCACTTTATGAAACACATACAAACAACCAATAGATTCCCAGGAAGAATATCAATGTATTGCTTTCTTACTTTCTTGTGAATTCTAGGCCATTAAAGATGTAATTAAAACACTTCCAAGAAAAGAAAGCCCAAACTGAGGCAGCTTCAATCCTCAGTGGCCTATCTCCTTGGAATCTATAATTACTCTGTTTTAGCTTTGCATTAAATAAAATTGCCTGTTATTTGGGAAACATACTGTTTGGTGCATGTACAAAGAAGCACCTGTGTGAAACAATACCCAGTTGTACAAAGTCCCTGCTCTTCCTACACTATAAGAAGATGACAGAGCCACACTTCCCCACCCTGGTGTTGTCCCAGAATGGGGCGATTCCAACGATTGTAACACCGAAAACTCACACATCTTTACAAACTATCTCAAGAAACAATAATCATTTTGATTCTCTTGATATTCTACTTCATGGGTATAACATATAAGCTTTTAGAAGACAAGAGATATTTGAGAATAACACAAGCCAAACGCTGGAGAGTAAAATGCCCCCAAAAGATTGAGAATCCTTAGTGTAATTTACTCATTAAAAAGGAATAGCTTTACTTAGAAGGTGTGCACCAAACAGTGGCTTCTCAAACTGTCCATCATTTATAGTTCACCCTGAGATTCAGGTCATGGTGGATTAGAGAATGTAATACAACTGTCTGCCTGGGGACTGATAACATACGAAAGTTGTGGGGATGGATTTTAGATAGAGAGAGCCCTCTGTGTACACCCTGATAGAGCAAAGGGGCAGGAGAAGAAAGACATTAGACAGAAATACAAGCATTCACATTTATCCAGTCCCCTTGAAATATTCTAAGCGCCAACCAGAGTGCTTCTGTGGTGTTAAAAACTGTGATAGACACTTGAGACAGGAAGCCTTCACATGCGCATGACAACCGTGGGCTGGCACACATCCATTATTGGTTGAATCTTTCATTTCTCAGCTACTCCGGGATGCCTAAGTGTGAAAAAGTCAGTATGCTGGAAGTGAATTTTTAAATCACTTTATGTTGTTGTACATTTGTTTGTTTTCCAAATCAACAACAAATGTAACACTAAATACTTGGGGATGCTCAGTTGCGAGGGCCTGTCTGCAGCCTGCTACTTACTGCAAGAGTTCACTTTCTGGTGCTGAAGCAACTTCTGGATTGAACCAGCAGTACATGTAGAACCACAATTCGATGAAACGAATGAAATGGTAAGATGTGCCTACCCTCCAGTTACTTATCCTTTTCTCTGCAGAAAGCTATGTGCCACCGTTTGCAAGTTTCTGTATGTATGAATGTAGATGTGTACACATGGGCAATCATTTCCACGTGGCCCAGAAATAGGTGATGAAACAAGAAGGAGGCAGCTGGGCAAATAATCAGTTATGTCCAGGGTGGTGGCCAGATCGAACGGGGACCCAATACTTAATTCTGATTTTGAAGTGAAACTGTAGTTCGTATGTTCAGGAGCTGGAGGAAGTTGTAATCCCTCTGAAAAAGCAATCATGCAGGGAAAGGCTGACTGGATTAAGTATCAGAAACTGTGTTTCCAATTAGTTCCACAAATCCCATGGATATAGACTCAAGTTGAAAAAAATAATCAACTAGAAATATGTAAATGTTAAAAGTCCGTAACTTAATGAATACAAACCCCATCATGATTTCTGAAAAGAATTTCTTCCCAACCAAACAGTGAAAGAAGCCCCCACTGTTGTTAGTGAGGAGGATTCCCGTGCTTGTTGGACCCTTCTCTTCCTCGGCACCTTCTCTCGGCACCTTCTCTCCCTGCTCTCACTCCCTGAAGGGTAAGACAAGGAGAAGCGCCTTCAAATAGATGAAGGGCTTCAAAACCTTCCCATCATTTGCTCACCTGTTCATTCTTCATTCAGTTCTTTTTTTCTTAACATGACTATAGATGTCCCCTAAGTGCTGCTTGTACTACAAATGGCAGAAGGACGCTTAAATTTCACAGCAGTTCCTTGAACAGAAGTCAGAGAAGGGTTGCTGCCTGTGGACAGCTGAAGAATGCAACAGAAAAGCGAAAAGCAAAAATGGAAATGCCTTCCATGTTACAGCCAAAAGGCCCTGTCCTACACAGTCGGATCCCTAATGTCTGACCATGGACTTCATCTAAGTTCCAAAAGGTAGGTTGGTGAGTAGCTATCTAATGTGCTTCCTATGAATTGGATGCTGTAGATTTCACTCTTAGATAATCTAACCACAGACCGGCTTCTTCTGGTGACATACTTCTTCCGGATATTTGACCTTTTTATGCTTATGCACCCTAATCTCTCCTGGGTCCAATATCGGCCACAAACATTTAAATTTGATGGGAAAAGACGGCATGGATGTCATGCTAGATCATCTGTACCTGTCTGTTTTAGCATTATACTTAGCTTTAATTTATACTGTAAGTCTTTTAGCTGACCAGCTAAGGTTCTCCACCCAAGGAGCGGACACCTCATTAGTCAAAGGTCGCTATTGTTTGAGATACTCTAGTGCCCTTTATTTGGAGCTTGTATTCCCGTGGTTCCTAGTGCTGGACCCTGAAGATACAGAGCCCTGTACAGAGGACAATGGAGCACCCACCACGAGTGGGTCAAGGACAGGGAAGGAGGTATAATGAGGGCCGAGTGGTGTATCAGCTTTCTAGACTCCCAAAACAAATTAACATAGAGAGGTGACTTAAGACAATAGAATTTTACTGTCTCATGGTTTTGTCTAGAAGTCAAAAATTGATGTATCAGCAAGGTTGGTTCCTTCTAGAGGCTCTGAGAGAGAATCTCTATACCTCACTTCCAACTCCTGGTAGCTGCTGGCAGTCTTTGGCATCCTTTTGCTTCTGACAGTATGGCTCCAGTCTCTGACTGTCATCACATGACTTCTTCCCGCTCAGTGAAGGTACCTGTGTCTCTTCTTCTCTTACACAAACACCTGCCATGTTGGATTATAGACCCTCCCTACTCTAGTATGTCCTCATCTTAACTAGTTACATCTACAATGACCTCGTTTTTAAATAAAGTCACATGCATAGGTATGGCAGATTAGAAATTAAGCATCTTTTAGAAGAACATATTTCAACCCACGATATATAGCAAGACTGGTTATCATGAACAATCTCTGGATACTAAAACTGGATGTAATTTTAATATAATTATGTGTAAACACAGTGGGATTGGAGGAAGACGTGGATGAGATAGCAAGTGAGAAGCAGGGAAACCTTGAAAGAGGACCTAGGACAGCACAGGACAAGAGGCATGGGCTGCCACTGTGACCTTGGTGAGATGGTGGGAGGAGTGGCTGAGTCAGCCACGGCTCCCCTGTTTGCTAGCTCTGCAGGTGAGACCTTCCCTGCAGAGGGAATGAACCTCTTTGAACCTAAGAGGCTGCTCTCCTGTCCAACATACAACATTCAGAAGTCCTCAACTCTTCCCAGGCAGATAGTGTCACAAGAATGCAGAAACACACTGAACTTGCTCCTGTCTACATGTTTATGATGCTGTCTCTTAAAAGGCATGGAAAATAATAGGAAGAGCTTCAACTAATGGGGGAAGAATTTGACCCCATGAGGAATTCTAGGATCCTTAAATGCTCACAGGCAGGATAGGGCTTCAGAATTTGAAATGACTCTCACTTGGGAAGAAGAGTTTGTGAATTCTCAGGGATACATGGGGATGTGGGAGGGTAGAGGGTTATGGTTTGGTTCTTAAATGTTCCCCTGAAAGCCCATGTGTCTAAGCTTTTATCCCCAATGCAGCAGAGGTGAGACCTTTGAGGGGTGACTGGATTACAAGTCTCCGGCTTCATCGATGGATTGTTCCACTGATAAGTTCATAGCACAGGGGGCTATTGGGAGGTCGTGAAAACATTGGGAGGTGAGGTCTAGCTGGAGAAGTGGCTTACTGATGTTTTGGAAGGGTGTATTTTGTTCTGGCACCCCGCCTTCCTGGCTGCCATGAAGTAAGACCTTTGCTCCACCTCATGCTCCCTGCCATGACGTCTTGCCTTGCCATGGGTCCAAAGTAATGGGGCTGAGTGACCATGGACCAAATCCTCTGAAACTGTGAATCAAAATAAACATTTCCTCCTTTAAGTTGATTTTCTCAGGCATTTGATCACATTGACAGAAAACAGGGACACACATGGGGAGAGCTTGATCTCCTTGGGCAATCCCTCCATCTGGTCCTGAGACAGCAGCTCCATGGCCAGTGATGGTTAAAGGTAGCCTTAGGGTCCAGCTAATGGACAGTGATACTTCACCTGGAGACACAGGACACACAGCTGGTAGGGAGGTTGTGGGCTGGAAGCAGATCTCTAGCAGTTCTGAGGCAGAACAGCTACACAAGAGAATGTTTTTTTCCTAAGGATTCCTGTCTCTGTTATTCTCTGGTACCATATTCTGCTCAGCATATGCTTTCCATCAATTTGTGTGGATGGAAACCACCTAAAAAAGACATTTTTAAATGTCAGGAAATTACCCAAGAAGGAAAGATTTCTAGAACATGGTGCCAGCCTGCATTGTAGCATCCTCCTGGGGTTCAATTGGTGGGGACAGGGGTGAGAGAGACATGCTTATTTGATGTGAAGAATGAACAGGGCCAAATAGCAAAATTAAAATCTGGCACACATGCTTTCCCTATGAATAGTTTCCAGTGGATTCATCCTGCTCTCCCCCATCCTCTCCCCTCTTAGCTAGAGCTGGAGTCTTCTGTTTCTATTTGTCTCTCACATAAAGCTCATCACTTTTTTTAATTGTGTTAAATTTGACTCAGGTAATAGAATTCTGCAGGCTGCTGACTTGTGAGAAAACTAAGACAACTGTTTCCATGTGTTAAAATGAACTTGGTTCGACAGTTAACATAATCTACTGTGAACATTTTCTCCCACCATGGGTAGGTAGGTAAGTCTTTTTGGCTTGTGTTGCTAAATCTCTGAGTTTGCAGATACATATTGATATGCAGCGACCTGCAGAAAACTAATTGTGCACCAAAAAGTTTGACAGCTCACATTCAACATGGTCATTCTTTCCTGGGTCTATCACTTTTCAAAAGGAAAAATAAATCTTCATTTTCCCCTCTACATGGACAAGGACCATTCCTGTATTCTACTGATAAGATGTGTACAGATCCTGTCTGTGAGTGCTCACTTAATTAACTGAGCAGGGAGTTAACGAACGTGATCACCAGTGAGCAGAGGTGGAACACAGTAGCAGCACGATCTGGAAACTCTGAACCTTCTCCCCACCCAGGAAGGAGGGAAGCAGGGAGGATGCAAAGCAGACCTGTCCCAGGAAGCTCTGGCAGGAAAGGATAACCATGTTCTTTGGATTTTCATAGTGTCCAACAGAAGAGTAAATGAGAAAAATAACCATAAGCTCAAGCAGAAAGGGGAAAGCTTTCAGCCTGACGAAAAGAAGAAAGTCTATGATCAAGGATTCAGCCCACCCTGGAAGAAACTCTGGTAGTGGGGGAGCCACTCAGCTGCTTACCAAGTGAGCAGCTCACTTTACCAAGGACCCCTGGGACCCCATGTGTTGAGTGCTGCCTGTGTGCCTTGCCCTGGAGAGCTTTGCCTTTACCGTCTTACAAAATAGCAGTAATGAGTAAACAAATACTTACTAAATGGCATATACCGTAATAAAGCAACAAAGTCAATGGGGATGGGAGTATGGTCCACTGGGAGAGTGCTTGCCTAACATCCCTGGGTTCAGTCCTCAACAACCCCCCCCAAAGTAAACAAAAGGAAATAAACAAACAAAATATGTAAATAAATACTAATTATACAAAGTTTAAACACATCAAATAAAATTGAAGTTCCCGCTAGACAAAACACTCTCCAGGACATTTAATTTCCCTTCAAAAAGGGAAATGTTGCCAGGCACATCAGTAATCCCAGCTACTCAGGAGGCTGCGGCAGCAGGATTCGAAGTCTGAGACTAGCCTTGGTAACTTTAAGAGAACTTGTCTCAACATAAAAATAAAAGTGAAAAAAAAAAGGGCTAGGGATGTAGCTCAGTTGTAGAGCATATTTGGGTTCAATCTCCAGTACAGATGAAGAAATAAAAAAGGAAAGGAGAAGAAAATCATTTTGTTCTGCATTTTTCTAAACCTTTTTCTTAAACACTCACACACACACACTCATACACACACACACACACACACACACATGCATGGGCATACACACCACCAAGTTGTAGGGAAAGGGGTCCCCACAGGTAGGGAAAAGATAGGGTAAAGCCCTCATTAGACTCAAAAAGCCAGACAGCTATAATCCAATAGTTAGAAACATAAAGGCAGCCAGATTCCAACAGTCAGAGAGACAAAGGCAAAGAGACTGGTTCTGGGAAGGTCCCCAGGTAATCCGATTAACATAAAGAACACAAACTCCCCCTTTTGATTCTTACACCTCTGCATTACCTGGCCCTAAGCCACCCATCCATAATTTCAAAGAAAAGTCACATAACTATGAGAGATCGAGGCAGAGATAACTGATAAGCCCAGGAGCCAACCAGATTCCAAAGGGCTGACCAAAGGAGAAAACCTCAATAAAAGGGGGCTACAACAAAGGGCCCACGAGCATTTCACTTTCGAATGCTCCCTACTCCTCGAGTAGCTATCTATCGTCTCCTGTTCCCCCTTTTTCACCACTTTTAAATAAATTGTCCTCTAAATAAATTGTCTTCTCTTAATTTAAACTCGGTTTCTGTAATGCTTTACTGTAGCTGGGTGTAGGACCGCCAGGAAGTATATTTTCTAGCAGGGCAGCAGCTCACAGTCCACCTCCGGATTTAACAAGGTCACACATCAACAGTAAATATATCTGGTGGGCAGATTTCTACTGAAACTAAGACCTAGCTGGAAAATAATCAGCCTGGATAACTAGAGATCTAAAACGCCAGCCTCAGTCAACCTGTCTTTGCCTTAACTGACATCACCGTTCCCTTGCTCAGTGGCTACTCTGTAAGGCAGCTAAGTCAAGGACAGGCTGGTTGGGGCTGAGGTTTTTGATCTCTAGTTTTCAAGTTGATTTTTTTCCAGCAAGGTGTTAGTTCTGTGGAAACAAATTACTGTACATGTTCTCTACTTATAATTTGTCATTCCAAAAATATCCATGTGGGTGATCTTTCTGTGTCAGTAATATACGGCTCTATCATTTGCAAAGTACACTGTAATATAGTAATATAGACCTAAAGAGTTTATCCAACTATCCTCTGATTGCAGATATCTAAGCTCTTTTAAATTGTTCACACTCCAGACAATGCTGAAAGTATCAATTCACACCTGCAGTGTTCTTAGAGAATACATTTCCTCCCCTGCAGGCCAATACTTGATATCATCACAGGGAGCTTAAAGAACAAAGACAACCCCATCTGTCCTGGATGGTTGGTCATTCACTTACTGAAAGACAAAAGAAGAGGAAACACCTCTGATGTTGTATAGCAATCCTCTGATTCAGCGACAATGGAGGACTCCCCAGAATGTTTTCCAGAAAGACGGCCTAGAATGGGCAAGTGTTTAGAAAATCCACTCTTGTTTAATTTTGATTGACATATTCCCCCACAGAGGGAAGAAAACTGGCCACAGGAGTCAGTGTCCTGCTTCAGTGGCAGGGCAGTTAAAATGAGTTGGTGGAGGCATCTCTTCTTGGATAATTTTTTTTCTGGAATAACTCTGAGTGCTATGGGAAGTGTTTGTTCTTTTCAGGCCTTTTCCCATGAATTCACAATGACAGTGCAGGCGAGACCAAGCGCTGAACTCTGAGGACAGAGAGAGATAAAGGACACACCAGCCGTCCCTTCTGGATTCTGGAGTCAGAATCCATTACCTTCCTTAACAACCACAGAGAGATAAACTGTGCTCCTGGCGCGGTCCATCTTTCTGGGGAGAAACAGTGCCTTCCATTGCAAGTTTTGAGTGCAATCGTAGTTACGAAATGCATGAATTTCTTTTTACTGTGGACACAGCCAACTGCTTCAGCCCCAGACACATCGACGTCCCAGCCTGGGGAAATGTCTGTGCTGCCGGACACACAGAGACTCTGCATCAGCTGCCATTTCAAAGCTGCTGTTGGAGGGCAGGGCAGACTGCAGAACTGACAGCTGCTGGGGCGCGGGCTCCTCCGGCCCCGAGAAGAATGTGACCATTGAAAACAGAGAGGCTGCATTTACTCACGACCCAGAGGAAAGCAGATGTATGCACAAAGTGACCGCTGACCCCGGGTCACCACCCTCCTTTCAACTTCAAACTAGCCCTAAGTAAGATAACCTCCTTTTTAAAACTTTGAAAATCAAAAGAAAACCAATTACCTCTCGTTGTAAGGATAAATCACAGGCCCCAACTTGGTAAATGAGCGTATAGCTTAAAATGGTACTTAAGTACTGACTCGATTAAATTCACAGGTGGTAAAATCTAGGTGTGCTGTAGACAAAGCAATTTACAGACGTTCACATTTTACAAAAAATAGTACCCAGCATCTTCTACAGAGGCTTTTCTCGTGCTCCGATGTATTTTTCTGTTGATTAATTTAACCAGCTAATAGACACTCATTTTCCTCTCTCTGCCCCTCGCCCCCATTCTGATAAGAAGGACATTCGAGGGGAAGGTGGTTTGCTGGGATATTCGGGGCAGCTGTGAACTGAATAAGACAGACACAGTTGTCAGCATAAAGCTGACATAACCAGCCAGCATCTCAGTGGCCACCATTGTTCCTCTGGACACAAGGCGCACAGTGGGGGTGGATGGGGCTCCTCCAGCTTCCATAATGAATCTTGGGCAGGTGGAGGTAAAATGAGCCCTGGATGGAGGCCACTGCTGCCAAGCTCACAGGGCTTCTATATGCCAATTGGGATCATACCCATCATAAATTGGAATTGCCCATTATGATGGTTCACCCTTGCCAAGGAAGACTGGCTACAAATCATCAGCTCTTGGCACGGGTGACTTTGAAAAACTCACCTAGGATCCAAACTTGGATTGTAAAAATGTTCATAGTGTTTGACCCAGTGATTCTTCTACTAAGACATTATGCTAAGAAAGTGATTATCTGTCTGTGTATCTATATAAAACACATATCCAAACATAAAGATAAATAAATAGAATAAGATTGTTTGTGCATGAGGATAATTTATAAATAAAAATTGGAAACCCTGAGTGACATACAATGGAATGTTGGTAATATTAATTTGGGGACATCCGAAAGATAGTGATCCATCAGTCTTCAAAAATCAAACTATGGTAAATGCTCAAGATAAAAATATTAAGTGGAAGGAAGTGATTGTAACTTATAGAGTTAATACACCAGTGCAGTTACCTTGTGTAGATGGGTGTGTATTTCAGTGGTATCCACTGAAGATCCAAGGTGGTAAAATTCTGAATGCTTCTCTGAAAATGTTTATACCTGCCTTTATTTCCCATTTCCACAATGAACACACATTACAGTTACAAAATAAATGCATTTTTAAAATTTTTAGTCTTAGAAATAGAGACTTGCTCTCATCACTAGCATTGCCTAATACATTTGCTCAACTCCTAATTGCATTATTTTAAATGGTGCAAACTTCAATTGTCTCTACTTTGCCTAAGAGTTCATTAACTCTATCTGGAGATACTGCCAGATCTATGGAATTTCAATTTTCTGTTTGCTAATCCTTTAATATTACCTTCAAAACTTTTAGCAGTTTCAAATATCCCTCTACTTAGAAACACAGCAAATAAAAACAATCTAGTTTCCCTCAAGTTCAAATATTTAGTGTAGCAACCTCAATGGGTACTAGTTTTCATATATCTTACTTACGTCCACTAATTTATATTCCTCCCCAAAGTAACTGTTAAGCCCACAAGGGGAACATTTTAAAACATGAAGAGTTGATTTAACATAAGACAAAATTTGAATAAATGCCTCTGTGGATTTCTGCAAAAGTACTTGTGGACCACCATTATGCTTGCAACTATTAGATATTGTTCAATTCAGTAAAGTAATGCATGCTTTAAAACTTCCTCTTTGGTGTACAGCAGTAATTAATTCTTTAATTAATATGTAAAATTCCAGGACAACACAGAAAGAAAAATATAAAATTTTTTTTTATAATTTCCAAAGTAAAAAGCAAAGTTTCCAAATATATTACCCAAATGATCTCTGATTTCTTTTTCCCTTCTTTTCTCTTCTTCCTCCTCCTTCTCTTCCTCTTCCTTCTGCTCTTCCTTCTTGTTTTTACCTCTCAAATTTCAGTGTTAAATTCAGTTCCAGGCTCAGGAAATGACAATTCCTTGGTCGGGAACAAGGCTAACCTGAACAAGACTAGGAAGAACAAACTTTTCTTTGTTTTATGTTTTCTGCCCTGTCATTGACTTGACATCTGCATTAGTCAGCTTTCCCATCACTGAGACACAACACCCAACAACCACAAGTTGAAGGAAAAATGGTTTAATTTTAGCTCATGGTTTCAGTGGATCCAGCCCATGGTTGGTCAGCTCCAAAGCAGAAACCTCACGGCAGAAGGACACGAACCGAGCAGAGCTGGTTCATTCTTGATGGCCAGGAAGCTGAGCAGGGGAAGAGAAGAAGAGAAAACAGGCAAGAGACCACATGCGGTACCCAAGGTCACACCTCCATAGCCACCCAAACATGCACCCAGGAGCATGTGCTACTAATCTGCTAGGTTCTCTTAATCCAGTGAAGTTGGTAAATCAGGATTCATAGTCACAACATCCCTGGCCTGGTCAATCAGGCTTCTAATATCATCATTACCTCTTTCTCTCAAACCCTATCAGAACTTTGCTTTCAGGAAGAAAAAAAGCAAAGCAAACAAATAAAACTGTAAAATAAATTCATGTAAGTACAACTGAGGAAAGGTGAGTTTAAGAACCAAGAATCAACCCACAGGTTAGAAGAGTTCTAGAAGGAGTTGGGGAAGAGTAAGGACAATAGGGCAAGCAATGTTATCCCAAATGTGCACGGCATGAGACAGACTTGGTGGGATCTGAGGGTCCTCTGGCTCCAGCACTGTGGTAAACTGAGGCGCTTGGGCTTCCATGGCCTGGGGCCCTGACTTAGTTCTCTTGGAACTTTAGACAAACGAAACTATTCGAGCTTCTGTCTCCTCATCTGTAGAATGGGAAGGTTAAGTAGGCTCCTGACATCAGACAGCCTAATACATACATAAATGTCAGAATGGCTAATATCATGATGGTATTAATTATAGTCATATTTACATTTGCAACTACAAAAGTAAGAAGGAAGAATTTTCCCTGATAAGAAAAGTGAATTCCAAGCCTAAGGTCTGTACGTGGGAGGTTATGAGAAATACTTTTATGTCTACAAATAATCCTTTTTTGCTACAAAGACTGTGGCTATAAACAAAATAAATATCATGCATGCCTATTACTGATTAAGGGAAAGGCCTAAGCATGGCAATTCCCCCAAAATGAAAGATTAAAAAATTGAAACAAGATGCTGCCAAAACACGGTGCTATGAATTTTGCTTTCTTCTTGCTCAGTATCTGCCTCTGTTAACTAATCTTAGGTTTTGAGCAGGTTGTGCCTCCACTTAATTTTCCTATTACCATTTTTAAACAATCTGCAGGAAATGACCTTGTCCTTTTCTGAAGATCATTAGCCTGGTCTTTGTACCTGATGATTTATAACAGTTATTGTCTAGGCAGATACTTTTAGGGACAATCAGCTGTGTTTGGTGGGAGCTGGGGGACAGTTGCCTTTTTAAATAACTGTTAACGTTCCTCCAATGTTTTTCTCGTTTGCTGGTTTGAGATAAGGCCCTCCAGGAAACTTGAAATCAACCGAAATTTCCATTACTTTGCTCTTTTTACTTTGCTCATTACTATACTAAATTCTCTACCTCTAGGTTCTCCTATCTGCCATCTTTTTGAACATGTGATGTGTGCCCTTGAACTGAGCATGCTCAGGTATGCGCCCACCTCTACATGGAATAACGAATCTTTCCTATAAGATTCTGTGACCCAATAAATTCTCCTTGCTTCCTTTGTTCAGGGAAGGCCTTTGCTATAGGAGTCATCCTTGGTGCATTTTTTTTTTTTTTTGGTTTTTTGAGACAGGGTCTCACTATATAATTCAGACTGGCTTTGAACTCTATCTAGCCCAGGCTGGCCTCAAACTTGTGGCAATCCTCCTGCCTCAGCCTCCTGAGTGCTGGGATTACGGGTATGTGCCACCATGCCCAGTTCAGTGCAATTCTTACTTGCTGCAAATAGTAAACCTGTCTTCACTTTCATCTCCTGGATGTGTTTATTGGATCTGCTTTCATGAAGAGGTGAGCGCACTGCGCCTTATCACATTCTGCCTCAATTTAGGGCCACGCAGACATGCAGGGGGACTTTCTATACCTTGATCCTTAACCTCACTGCCTTTCTAAGTTGGCCCTCATTGCCACACCCCATAGGCCTTCGTCCATGGTCAATGATTTGAACCAGGTTTGGTCTCTTGAGAGCTTTCATACCTAGAGAAAGCTTGGTGCTCAATACAAGTGACTGCGAAGGGAAGGAGAGAAAAAGGACGTGAAGAAAAGTGATTCCCAGTTACAAACTTAAAAGTAAAACGCATTTATGCTTTCCCTTTGTTAGACTCTAAAAACAAGACGGTCCCTGACTGCCCTGAATTTTGTTTATGCCAGGCGACGCGGTACAGTGCAACTGTTTTGTTTCGTTGCTGCCTTCGCTCAGAGCCTTGATAAAAAGGAAAAAACTTTTTTTCACTACTCTTACGCTCAATGCAGAACATTTGTGTAACCAAATATGTGGGGCTTTCCCCCCGTACACCAAGCAGTTTTCCAGTGGACACCAGCTGGCTGTCCTAGAATTCAATCTAATTTTGACTCTGTCCGTAGGTCCGTGGCTCACTCCGTGAGAACGGCTCCACTTTATGGGGCCTTTCTTTTTTTTTTTTCTGGTGCTGGGGATCGAACTCAGGCCCTTGTGCTTGCCAGGCAAGCACTCTAATCACTGAGCTAAATCCCCAGCCCCAAGAACGGCCCCACTTCAGACGTCACTGCGATACCCACAACCTCCTTGTTAAGAGTCAATATTGTGCAGGGAAAGCTCCCTAGCAGAACTCAGGGAAACATTTTACTTACATTTACAAAGTGTATGGCTGAAAGATACATGAATGTTTAAATTTTTAAAAAATAATTTTATTCTATTTAAAGACACATTGCCACTGATCCCTATCAAAATCTTCCTCTTCACTTCCAGCACACTTATCCCATATTCTTGCCACTTTCTGAAGCAGTGCTGGAAGTCCTCTTTCATCAGTGTCTTTTAATTAAGTGTCCTGGTTGCCTTGAAGTCCTGAATTGATTCAAAACATTTACCTTTCTTGGTCATCTTGATTCTGGGGAAGAGCCAGATCCGGTGAATGAGGTGGATGAGAGTGTTTTTACAAGTCTGGCTTTCCACTGGATAGCATTCATCATTCACTGTATTTTGATCACATTTCCTAAAGACATTCACAAAAGAGGACTTCCAGGACTGCTTCAGAAACTGGCAAGAAGAATGGGATAAGTATGTTTGAGTAAAGGGGATTAATGAACATATGACTTTTACTGCAATCTTTGTTTTTTTTGGTGCCAGGGATCGAACTCAGGGCCTTGTGCTTGCAAGGCAAGCACTGTAACCACTGAGCTAAATCCCCAGTCCCTACTGCAATCATTTTTTAAATTTAAATATACACTGTATTTTTTGATCAGCCCTTGAACTGAATGGTTACAAAAGTTATCTTAAAGGATGCAGGTGAACAACCAGATGGAGAGGTGGAGAAGGCATGTGATGGAGCGTGAGGGACTTCTCTGGGAAGCCACCATCCTGGCACTTCCTTGTGTTCAGCAAGCCAGATGTTCATCACATCTCGCTCAGAGTTTGTGTAGCTCTTAACCTCCAGCCCACTAACTCCCTCCCAGTTATGGTTGGAAGGTCCCACTTTTGAATCATTCGGTGTTTGTGGTAACCAGCCCATCTGAATCTACCCAGGGGCCCTGCCAAAGTCACCTCATTAGCATAAGATCAGCTGTGATTAAAAGGGGCTATTTTCAATAACAAAAAGTATTCCTGTCACTCTGAAATTCCAAGGGTTTTAGAAACTCTGTGGTTAGAACCAGGGAAAAAGGCCAAATCTATTTCATATTCTATCACACTTGAGAAGCAAAGGAAAGCAGCCTATATACTGAGAAGGTGCCATCTTTTTTAGCCTTTACTTTTTAATTATTTTATTAACATATATTTATTGTACATATTAATGGGGATTCAGTGTGGTATTTCCATACATGCATCCAATGTGCACTGATCAAATGCAACCTCCCTTTTCCACCTCCCTCACAACCCCCCACTGTCCTCCCCACTCCTTTCCCAATCTCTAGTAATCACTTTTCTACTTTCAGGTCAACTTATTTTTAGCTTCCATCTATGAGAAAGAACATACAGTACTTGTCTTCGTGTGTCTGGCTTATTTCACTTAACATAATCCCCTCCGGTTCTACCCACTGTACTGTAAATGGCCAGATTTTATTTATCTTTATGGCTAAATAATACTCCATTCTCTGTATAAATATATATATAAATTATAAATATAAAATGTATATAAATTATATATATGAATACATATAAATTATACATATATATAAAACATTTGCTTTATCCATTCACCCTTTGATGGGCTTACAGGCTGATTGCTTATTTCGGCTACCGTGAGTAGTGCGGCAATAAATGTGGGCTTCCAGATACCCTCCAGTCTGGTAACCCAACTTCGTTTCTTCAGGACACATGCCTAGTGGGGGATGACTGGATCGCATGGTAGTTCTATGTTTAGTTTTCTGAGGCCCCTCCATACTATTTTCTCTAAAAGCTGTACTAATTTACATTCCTACCAACAGTGTATGAGAGTTCTTTTTCTCCACATCCTCACCAGCAGTAGTTATTTTTTGTGCATAAAAACAGCCATTCTAAGAGGCAGTCTCTGCAGGAGCTGGGACCCTGGGGACGCCTCTGCTGGGACAGCCCTTCCAGAGTCCCGGCTGAGCTCCTGGGTCTGAGTGCTGGACTCTGGGTCACCCGGCATAAGTCAGACTCAGGACATCTATAGTGAGTGCTTGTGTGAAGCACTTGCCATTTCATTGCTTCACTGTAAAGAAATACTACCAAGCCAATTTTTATTTTATGAATAGATGTATTTTCTTCTAGTAAGAAAGGGCTATTTACTGATACTAAAATATTTATTTTCCCCATGACCTTCTGGGTTTGGAATTCACTTTCCCTATCGAGAAAGTGGGGTACAGAAAATTCCTCCCACGTGACCAGTGAAGATAAACAGGCCAGTCTGGAGCTTGCTTTTAGCACTGCAGGTTGTGTTAGCAGCTCTGTCTGAGTGAAAAGAACACAGGCTGATTTTCTGTACTTCACCTTCGGTAATTATGATGGTTCCCTCCTGTAGCAACCAAGGATGCCCACGTGCATGGAGTGTCAGGCGGAAATCAAGAGATTGCAGCTGAAAAAATCTCCTAAGTTGATGCAAAAAATAAGGCAAATCAAAAGGAATCTAAAAGCCATGCATGTTACCATTAAATTAGACTTTTAAATATGCTATTGATATCAGAGGTGTTTTAGTGCAATTGTCTCCTGAAATTTGGCAGGGAAATCATTAATCATTTGATGTTAAATTTATACAGCTTGTTGAATAAATGAGAGGCACTAAGGCCACATGGCAGTGAACTAAAATGGGAAAAAAAGAGAGTGGAGAGAAAGGAGCAAGAAGGGGAAATTTCTTCTTTGTGAGTGAGCCACTCAAAACAGCATTCCAGTAGTCATGGTTATTTCAAGCCTTATTCTTTGGATTTTTGCCTACCTAAATGGCAAGTAGTTTTAAGAGTTTGAAAAACCTTGCCAGGCATAAAGATAGAAACTTACTGTACTATCGAGCAGCTTTTAATAGATGGGAACCAGGGGCACTTAGGACTGTTGTGTAACTTCAGGCTGAGGGCATCCATTCAGCCGCTGGGTCACTGCTGTCGTCGCTGGCAGCAGAAAGCACAGTCCAGATGCCGAGCAGCATCCAGGGAAACATAGGAAAGAGGAACAAAAGTCTACCAGAAGACAACACTCTTCGCAACACAGTATTTTCACAAATCCTTTCTTAACTGGCCATCTTCTATTGTTAAAGTTGTCGGGTATGTTAACCTTCAATACCAAAACTCTCACCCAGTTATCCTGGCTGTGTTTTGCCTCGTGATTCTATTGTTCAGCTACTCCAACATCACTCAAGCAATTATCTATGAAAATATTTATTGAGCATCCATGCACTCAGTAAAAACACTATAGAGATGATACAGATAGAGACAGAGGTAGAGATATCTCTATAGGGAGCACAGAAATGAATGAAATGTGGTCATTGCTATCAAAGACCGCGACCTCACCAAACTGAATGTTGGTTCTCCTGGAGATGTTCCTAAAACACCTCACCCTCCAGGCAAAACCACTGCATTATTTTCTCAGGTTCAATCTGAAACTGTTATCATCATCTCAATCAAGATGAACTTTAAGCCATTACCACCTTCCTCCAGGAATCAGTACTTTCTTTATGCCACCACCCTACCCTACTAAATGTGTTTCCTTTCCAGATCTCCAAGCCATGTTCCCATCTGCACACTCCTTGCTTCCGCGGTGATGGTCTGCCCATCTCCAGACCTGTAGATCCACTGATCATTTGTTTTGCAAAAATTCCAACATCATCAAATTCCCCTCCCAGAAGTTCTCCACTGCCCATGAAATTCAAATCCAGATTCCCACAAGAGCCCTCGGGTTTAGAATCCCCCATCAAGGCACTATTGTAAAATGAAGATATGCAGCATAACTAAAATAATTTAGCTTGTGGAATTCCCGCCAGTCCCTAATGTGTTAAGTGAGAATCATATCTGAACTAGCCTTACCTGCAGCATTTGGGGCTGCATTAATTTTTGTGAGTGGCAACCCACTTTTGTGCATATAAATTGGGTAATTACACTAGTCAATTGGAATTTTCACATTCAAAATCAGCACCTGTAAATAACAAGAGGACAGGCAGAGAAGGCCAATTGAAACTTTGGCCCTTCAGTCTTTGAAAGTAGCACTTGCCAGCCAGTTAGAACCCTGAGAATTTTGAAGACCTCTCATAGGAAACGGGTGGGGGGAGAGCACCTAGTGCATTTTGTTTATACATTAGCTTCTATTTAAAGATAATAATGTGGTATAAGAAAATTGAAACACGAAAATTATAGATTCGGTTGTCTCATCTCAACTTCCAGCAGAGTAGCAATTGTCACAAAATTACCATACTTGTGTTGGACATAATTTGTTAGAAGCTGATGGCCTGAAAGCTCACATCTCCCCTGAGACCTGAGAAGAACTTGTCACAGAGTGACCCACGTCCTCTGTCATTCTGAAAAGTACAGGATGGCAAAGGGAATTTGTTGAGGATTAACTTTGTGTGCTGCCCACCATATATAGAGATGTCTGAGTTTTGAGCTGGAGTAAATCACTTGATCCCCCAAGCCCTCATTTCTGCCAGGAGAGGACTGTGTGGGAAGTAAAATTAACATTGTGGGGATGCCTGCCATGTGCCCCTTCATTTACCTGTGTTATCACCTTCGATCTTAACTGGACTGTGAGCTAGATATCTGCTATAATTTGGATCTTAAATGACCTCAAGCTAAAGGCTCATGTGTTAAAGGCTTGCTCAGTCCCCAGGGTGGGTAGAAAATGTCACAGGATTTGAGACCATAGGTAGAAACCATTTCCTTGAATAAGTTTCTCTCACTGACCCTAACACAGTGCCTCTCCACATATTCTCTCTTCAATATTAAGGCATCACAAACAATTGCTAAAATGTAAATTAAATCTGGGAGCATAACAGGCTTAACCATTAGTGTTCTCCAAGACATCTGCGCTTGTGCTTTTACATATGCACATGACACACACACACCATGACAACTAGATTTTGTCAGATTATTCCTAGCACAGTACAAAGTCCTAAGGCCAAGCGGCAGTCAGATTGATGGGAAAATGAGATGAGAAGAGTTGCAGAGCCCCGGGCAACTCCCCAAGAGGCCACAATCATAGGGAACTTTCAGCAGCCCAGAATGAGAAGGAGGCAGGTTGTTCAGGCTGGTGGCTCATGCCCACAATCTCAGCACTCTGAGAGGCTGAGGCTGGGAGACAGTAAGTAGACAGGAGGATGGCACTAGAGCCCAGCCTGAGCAACTTTGCAACTTAGCAAGACCCTATCTTAAAAATAAAAAAAAGGGCTAGGCAGTAGATCAGTGTGCAGCCCAAGGGTTTGATTCCCAATACCACAAAAACAGGTGGAAGTGTCAGATGAGAGCCAGGGTCCGGAAAGGAGAGAGGAAACCTCCCCACCCTCAGCGGCTCTGCATCAGCTCACTCTGCTCACCAACCCTAAGACGTGACAGATTTGGCCTTTAGTAGCCGTCTCCCACACAGAGGGTTCTTCCCCAAAAAGGAAAGTAATGTGATCACTACAGCACCTACGTGAGGGCTACGTGATGACATGAAAATACAGACACATGCTTGGTAGTTTGTGATCCCGACTGCTCCAAAAATTTGATTTGAAAATTCTTCCAGCTCACAAGGAGCATCTTCTATATGTGAGTGGGACTGGGGCTGTGTGTGTTTATGCCAGTGTTGACATTCTAGCTTAGCTGTGGTTTATCAGTAAAATCCTCATTAATGATATTGAAGGGCGAAATTTGGCTATGATAAAGGACATTTGACCAACTATTTATTGGAATTGTCAATGCCGTGTATCAAACAAATGAGGAGTGGTTTGTTGAAGTTCTTTTTTTTTCCAATAGCAACTTTTATTCATGTTCTGCACAACACACACTTCCACGGGCCACAGGCCAGAGAGGTACTTCAGAGACCCAAAAAAATTACCAAAAGGCGTGTCATAAATATGAGTATTCAAGTGAGACACTAAGAATTATAATGACCAGAGTGGTAGCAGCAAACTCAACCATGAATGTTCTGCATTACATACTTACTACCTCCTTGTATCCTCCCAACAACCATAAGAGCCAACTTTAATATTCTCCCCACTTTATGGATGTAGAATCTCAGGTACAGAGAGAATCAGTTGTCCACAGTCACACAGTAAGTCAGAGGTGGAGCCCAGATTCAAACCCAGGCAGCTGGCTCCACATCCTGACCCTCACGGTGTGAGAAGAAACACGGTCGCTCCAGGCTCAGTCATGTCTGGGGTCTTTCACAAGCCACCCTTCGCAAGTGAACACCCACCTCAGCAGGGGTGGGGACAGAGGTATAAAATTAGAAGACAATGCAAATGGGCCCGTGTCTGCATTATGATAGGCCAAAAAAGTGTGTGGAAACTTCTGGAAGGCCTAATATTTCATTTTTCTTCTAACTGTTTGGCATTTTACAGCTAAGGGCTCTTCAATTGTGGACAGGTTATAGAAACACTATTTTTCCTAAACAGCCTAAATAAATAGCAAAAAGACACACAAATAAAGATAAAATGAATGAAGAGTTTTAGGACTCTTCTCTAAAAACTAAATTTTAATGCATGCAAGATTCCTGTTAAGGGGGGAAAACTTTGGAGTAGTCAAGTAGTGCTCTCCCTTCCCCGACAGATTAAGTGAGGACTGGAAATACCAGTCGTTTTAGAAGAACGTTTGTTTTAAGGATCTATCTTCTGATAGAAATAAGTTTATTGTTACCTTAAGGAAGGAAGTGGAACTAGGCTTAATACTATTTTCTTCCATGAAAGACTCTGAACTTGATCAAGCAGGTCACCTCATACTGTAGGGCTCAGTGCACACAGAGTCGTTGATACAGCACAAATCGCGGAGGATGAAAAGGAGCAGCTCGGAGAAAGAAGCCTAAATAATATCTGCAAACTCATTTAAAATAATGAAAATACTATCTTCTTTGTAATCATGTAGTACTATTCTCTAAAAAGGTTTGGGGATAATGAGCCTGTCTTTGAATACATGTATATTAAAGTTTATGTTCAAAAACTGACCATAGCATTTAGTTATGGCCTTACTGCTAAATTGAATCCAATTTTAACAATAGCCATTACGGGTATAGTGGCCTTTCCATAAACCATTAACACTGCCCCAGGCTTCTCCATCCTAAAGGCATCGTTTGTTGCACTGAGTCCTGGCACACAGCCATATTTTCTCTCTCCACACTCACATAGCTGTCCGGTGATGGACTCTGCCGTTTTCTTCTCGGCATTGCAGGGATCTGTTCTCTGGAAAGCTTTTTTAACTGACTCTCCAGTGACCTTTAAGGTAGCATATGTGATGAGATCCTGAGGTTCTACATGTGAGTTTTGACTCTTACAATGCTACCTGAGCGATGAAACAATTTTAGAGCGAAAAAAACACATATGTGTATGAAGTCCACACACATGTGTGTTTATAGCAGAAAACTGATTCAGCCATCATCTGGGGACATTGCATTCCCCAGGCCCTCAGCAGCCTCGGGTTATGTTTCCTATTAAGGATTTATTTTCCTCTAAGAGGTGATCTTTCTGGCCCCTGAAAGAGGTTCTCTTCCCATTTAATGAACAGTAGAAGCTCCCTGAGATTGGACTGAGCAGGTGGTCTCCCAATATAGGTTTCAATGCACATTATTCATATAGAAAATAAGATCAAGTCCAAGAAATTTCATGATAGGTGAGAAGGAGTCAAGCTGTCATTCTTGTTTGACCGTGGGCAGTTCACTTAACCTGTGTCTTCACCCCCAGATAATAGGAGGAAATAGCTCCTTCCGCCTTCCTATTTCATTAGAGCATTCTGTAGACAATTATATGATGCTTTTGGAGTTCTCCTATATACTTGCTTGGAAATGTCGGAATTATTGGTATTAGCATGATTTGACACTTCCCAATGGCCCTGTGTGAGATGGGCATTCTCTGGCTGACATGCAAATAATAATACATTCAATTTGTTGCAGCTGTACCAACTCAGCCCACTGATAAATAGAAATCCAGAAGTCACATGCAGGCTGGCCTCCAGCAAACCACAGATCCCACCCTGATTTTTATTTGACAGAGCTTGACTGAAATGTGCCAGCCAAGTGCCAGCCTCTTAAAAAGTTTCTCACCCATGGCTCAGTCCTGCGCCTGTCCAACAGCAGCACAAAGTAGGAAGGTCACAGGGAGTCATGTCAAATTCTAAAGGAAACAGCAAGCCTGTGTACTGGACCCAACAGCCATACAAATCTGAGAGCTGCAGCTCCCCTTGAAAAGACAACACACTGATAAACTTGTACTAAATGGGAAGTTCTTTGTGTGGTCACTTTATGACCCTGCAATGGGAAATTCTCCGTGTGGTCACTTTATGACCCTGTTTATGACCCTGTGCCAGGAAGCTCTTTGTTCCAGGAGAAAAACCTCCAACTTACAGCACCCCCAAGGCTCCAGGAAGAAGCCCGCCAAA
>PVJO010001531.1:0-60285 GCA_004026905.1 Hystrix cristata
TCACTTAATAGTATGTTCTCCAGGAACATCCATTTATATACAAATGACTCTAGTTTATCCTTTTTTATAGCGGTGTAGTACTCCATTGTGTAGAAAAACCACATCTTTTTTAGCCATTCATCAGTTGTTGGGCATTTAGGTTGTTTCCAAGACTTAGCTATTACAAATTGTGCTGCTATGAACATGGTTGTGCATATATTGACTACCTGGGAATTATTTCACTCTGCTAAACCATTCAGGTACTCCAAGAATACATGCTGTGGCTGCAGCATAAAAGCTGACTAATCTGAAGGGTATATAAGCACGTCTTTTCTACAGCTTCCTCCCAGCTGGCATGAGGGAGCAATAGTAACTTTTCTAGTATATTATATCACTTTATTGGGATTCATGGTGTGTAATATTTTGTAGCCATCACAATTTTGCCCCATCCTCGCTTCTCTGGGTGCCTTCTTTTCCTTAGGTATTTCTTAAATTCAGTTTCTCCTTAGGGATATTCTTTGTTTCTTGTTTGGTTAGTTAGTTCCTTAAACTTAGTTGTGTTTGTTATTCCGTTCCCACAATTCCATAAATAAATCTGGAGAGAATGTGGCATAATATATTCAGATACTTTGGAAGGGTATGTGGGTAAGAGCGCTGAATAAATAGATGATGGTCTCATTGGTCTGGCAAAATGTTTCTTAGGAGGGCACCATTACTATGTCATTTACGTTGGAAAAGATTAATGTATCTGACCCCAAGGCATTAAATGCCAGTAGTATTTCTCAAAGATTATGGAAAAAATATCAATCTTATCAAATACTCCCGGAGTTTAACAGCTCTCTATATTAAAAACCACTGCTAAGGGACTGGGGATTTAGCTCAGTGATTAGAGTGCTTGCCTTGTAAGCACAAGGGCCTGAGTTCGATCCCTGGCACTACAAAAAAAGAAAAGAAAAAAACAAAACAAAAAAAAACACTGCTAATCCCTCCGCACGTCATCAATAGATGTTAAATTTCATTTATGTCTTTAAAAGAAAATCAAATTCAATAAATTCTTACTGAAAATTATGTAATTTTCAAATGAAATCAAATTCAATGATTTATAATGAAAATCATATAATTCCTTCTGGCTTACTCATTATTACTCTTCTGCTGTGAAGGAAATCTGTTTTTGTTACACATCAACTCTTGTTGCTTGTAAGGCATACATATTCCACAAGTTATTGAATTAATAAACTATATTATTAATGCAAAAACCTACTTGTTCTTTTGGTGAAGTAAATAAATTAGAAGTGATTTAGATGATGTTAACGGATCTCAGCTGTTACAGTTAAGAAAAGGAAAGGTCAACCTTTGTATCCTGACTTTGATCAGATACAACACAAAGACTAACAACATTACTGTAACAGAGTATGAGGTTGCAACTGCATGAAAGATAGAAGTGTCTGTTTTTAGTAGCTATTTTTCACTTTTACTCCTGTAATATAGAATTAATCTCGCTCAAGAATAGTATTATATTCCTCTATTTTTTCAGATACTTCTCCACATTCAGCAAGCATAGCATTTTATGATTCTAAGGAGTTAAGCATTTAGTCACTGGTCTATGCTTATAAAAATTGTTACAACTGAATGTATAACTTCACAGGAAAAAATATTATAATTTTTCTAGAGTATCCTGGAAGACCATTTTTTCCTTTTCAAACTTTAAAATTAAAAAAAAAAATCCAGCTATTCTATTGACAAGAAGGAAAGCAGATGCTGAGACTTCTATCTTCAGTCAAAAGTTAAGGAGTAGTTCGCTTTCAAATGCTCCCTACTCATTGAGCAGCTATCTATCATCTCCCTTTCTACCTTTTCACCACTTTTAAATAAACTGTCTTCTAAATAAATTGTCTTCTCAACTAAAAAAAAGTTAAAAGTGAGATGTCAGTTCTTGATCAGTTTTCATAAAATTGTTATTACTCCTGCTGGTTGGGCCATTGATGTGTGTCCAATCATATGAGGCGATGTCCTTAAACATTACCTCAATGATTTTAATTCACTTCAAACCATGAGATTAAACAGACAAATATTCACCAAGCTAGATAATAACTAAATATGGTAACAAACTATGATTATTTTCTAGCTTCTGTTGACACATCCACAAATAAGATGCTAATTTTAATAGTGGAAATGATAAGATAATAAATATAATCTTGTCTATTATTTTGAATTATTATTTTGGAAAAAAGATTGATAATAGAATTTAATGCTTTAGACTGCTACATCCTTTCAATTTAGAAGTAATAACTAATGAGAAACCATTATATTATAAAAAGATTATAGAAGATACATTTGCTTTCCATTGTGGCAATAACAAATCACTATAATCTTGGTTAAAGCAACACAAAATTTAATGTTATAATACTCTGGATTATCAATTTAACACAGATCTACTGGGTTAGAAACAGGTATTAGCAGTTCTGCATCACTTTCTGGAGGACATGGCGGACAGCCCATTCCTTGCCTATACAAACTTCCACGGATGACCAACTTCCTTGGCTCATGGACCCTCCCTTCAGCTTCAAAAATAGTAGACTAGCATCTTCAAAGCTGTCTGGCACTGACCATTTTGTCTTCCTTTTTCATTTATAATGTTCTTGCAATTAATCATAGAATCCAAAATATAATCCAAAATCATTGTCCTACCTCAGAATAATCACACTTGCCAAGTTCCCTTACTGTGTAATATAGCAAATTCATAGGTTTTGGGATTAGACATAAATGTCTTTAGGATAGGACATTATTCCACCTACCACAGAAGAGGAAATACAATTGCCTAAAGCCTACCAATTAACTGATCCTTCATTTTCAGTAGTTCAATTGTGATAAACTATTTTCTTGCCTATAATTATTTTGATTTTTTAAAAAACTCTTGATCAAATGTAGTATTTCACATATGTACAGGGAACAGCATGGTATTTTAGCACATGTATACAACCTGTACTCATCAAATCAGGATAGTCAGCATTTCTTTCCTGATCAGTACTTTAGGGTTGGAGCTTTTGAGCTCCTCTCTTCTAGTATTCGTAAAATGTGTAATAGCTTATTGTGAACTGCAGAAACCCCACTGGCCTATGGGAGAGCAGAATTTATTACTTCTCTATGTGGTTTAGCATCCATTAGTCAGCCTTCTTTATTTTCCGCTCATGCTTTCTAATGTATTCATTACTAATCTACATTCAAATTGACATTTTATAGATTCCACATATAAGATAGTATAACTAGTATTTGTCTTTATATATTTGGTTTATTTCACTTAACAAATCATTTCATTTTTTGACAAATTGTGCTGCAAACGATAGAATTACATTTCTATTTATGCCTATTATTTCATTATATTATTTTGTTAATATATGACATTATTTTTATTCATTCACATTTGGCTTGATTCCAATTTTGGGCTGTTGTAAATGTTGCTGTAATAAACATGGGTGTGAAAATATCTTTCAATATACTGATGTCACTTGAAGTGACATCAGTATATTGTATACCCGGAAGTAGAATAGCTGGTTATATGGCAGTTCTAGTTTATGTTTTTTGGGGAACCTCCATACTGTTCTCCGTAATGGCTATACCAATTTATATTTCAACCAAGAGTGTAGAAGAACTCAGTTTTCTTCAGACTTCTGTCAGCACTTGTTATCTTCAATCTTTTGTTATGAACGATACTATGATGAAGAGCTATCTCACTGTGGTTTTTATTTGTATTTTCCTGATTGTTAATAATGTTAATCTTTTTTTTTTCATGTATCACTTGTCCGTTTGATAATCTTATGACAAATATCTGATTGGATCCATTGCTCATGTTAAACTGAGTTAGTTGGTTTTCTCTACTGAGATTTGGAGTTTTCTGTACTTTCTGGATATCAAATATAAGTTGAAATATTGCCTCCCATTCTGTAGGCTGTCTCTACAATCCGTTCAGTTTTAACTTTATTGTGCAAAAGCTTCGGAAGTTTATGTACTCTCATTTGTCTATTTCTGTTGTTGTTTTCTGTGATTTTGGGGGTCCTCTCGAAAAATCTTTTCCATTGCCTGTATTGTGTAGCATTCCTCCTGAGACTGTTTCTAATAATATTATATTTTCAAGACTTATATTTGATTCATCAATTCATTTTGATTTGATGTCTGTAACTGAGAGGCCTTTGTATCTAGTTTTATGTCTGTACATGTGGATATACAATTATCCCAACACATTTATTGAAAGGCTTTCTTTTTTCACTAATGTGTGTTCTTAGCAATTTTTTCAAAAGTTATTTGGCTGTAGATGTGTAGATTTACTCCTAGGCTTTCTATTCTGTTCCATTTGTCTATATTTCTTTTTAGTGCCAACACAGAACAGTTTTTATTATTAGAGCTTTTTAGTATATTTTGAAGTCAGGTAGCCATGTCTCCTGCTCTGATCTTTTTGCTCTTTTTGGTGATAAAGAGTATTTTTGTGGTTCCATGTAAATTTCAGAATTTATTTCTAATTCTAAAAGTAATACCATTGGTATTTTCATAGGGATTGCATTGAATTTATAAATGGTTTTGGATATAATGGACATTTAAAAATTTAGATGCTCTCAATCTATGAATACAGGATATCTTTCCACATTCTTGTCCTCTTTAATTTCTTTCATTGAAGTTTTATAATTTTTGTGGTACAGATCTTTCACCACTTTGTTTAATCATATGTACTTCATAGCTCTTGTAATTTGATTAGGTTTCTTTATTTCTATTTCAGATAATTCACCATTGGCATGTAGCATTGCTACTTGTTTCTGTATGCTAATTTTTTATTATGCAACTGTGGTGAATCTGTTTACTAGATCTAATATTTTTGTGAAGTTTTCTATATGGAAGATCATGTCATCTGTAAACAGTGAACATTCGATTTCTTCTATTTCAATTTGGAGGCACTTTATATCTTCCAGTTCCCTAAATTTTTTGGCTAGGTCCTCCAATATGTTGAATAAAAGTGGCAAAATTGGGCAGCCTTATTTCATTCCAGATCTTATACATAAACTTTCTTCTTTTCTCCATTCAGTTTTTATTCTAGCAGTTAGTTTATTATAAATTATCATTATTATGTTGAGATATGTGTCTTGTATGCCTGTTTTTTCACCTTTTTTATCATGAAGGCATGTTGAACATTATCAAGTGCCTTTTCTGCATTGAGTGAGATGATTATATGATTGTCATCCACAATTCCTGTTATGGTTTGTGTCTAGATGTCCCTCCAAAGGCTCTTGTGGTCATAGGTGGGGTTTTTCAGACATGGCTGGATCTAGAGTGTTTGATGCTGAGATTAAGTGTGTGATGGTGGGATCAAAGCTGTATGATTACTAAATCAGTCCATTGATTGCTTTAGCATAGTTCTGGGTAGAATTTAGAGTGCCCACCTTAGGGTGCCCCTAAATGTGGGTAGTCTAGATGGAATATAAGGGAGAGAAGAAGGGTCATCATGTGTCAATAGCTTCCTGCCTCCTGCCTGACCTGCTTTGCCATGTACTGTTTCTCCTCTCTGATGCCCCTTTGCCACGCCACCCTGCCTTGGAGCCAGCCTACTATGCACTGAAACTTCAACAAACTGTGACCCAAATACACCTATCCTTCTTTAACTTTGAGTGTTGGGTATTTTCTCTCAGCAATGAGAAAAGTAACACAATTATGTTTATGTGCTGTATTGCATTTACTGATTTATGAATGTTGAACTATTCTTGCATCTCTTAAAGTAAATTCCATTTGATAATGTTGAATGAACTATTTCATGTGTTATTAGATTTTATTTCCTAGTATTTCGTTGAAATTTATTTGCATGTGTTTGTCAGACATAGTGGTCTATAGGTCTCTTTTTTTTGTTATGTCCTCGCTCAGCTTTGGTATCAGGGACCTGGGGCTGCCCCCTGTCAAAGCAGCCACCTGCCCAAGACAACATTTGTGGTGAGCCAGAAGGACGTTGGCACAATATGCCTCTCCCCCGAATGATGCTGCCACCACTCCTGAGGCATCCACACCACAAAACTACAGAGGTGACAACCAACAGACCTACCTGATCAAGGAAGAGACCAAAAACCAGGAGGACAATTTTCCTTCGGAATTGAAAGATTACCCTACCACAGAGTCTGGGTGAGAGACAGCCTTGGAAGATAGACTTGGAGAGAGTGAGAGCTAAATAGCACTCTCCTGGGAACCCCTGGGAGGCACAGAATCAGACCAGGAAGATAAGGAAGCCTGTATTCTGTTGCAGGAGGCCAGGTGGAGAAGGGGTGTAAGAGTCAGAGGGGACAGTCCTGAAGAAGAAGGCATTTAGTCTGGGGAAAAGGTTGAATTCTAATACTACTGCCTACATCCAGCAGCAAATAGTTGTCTGAAGCACTACGGGTTGATATATGGGTGGCCTAATTGTCGTCACTAAAACCATAGTCCTTTTTGTACTGGTTAAGGACTGTTCATGAGTGTTCTTGGGGTTCATCAATATCCAGTTGACATTTGATGCCATTGTTGTGAATGAATTTACTACTATAGCCAAGGTAACATAGTGGTGGCTTACAATTGGTTTTCTCTCTATACCAATATCTTGATTGCCTGAGACTCATAAACAATAACAAATAGATAGACACACACACAGGATCATGGGAAAGCAAGACAATAGAAGACATTCAAAGTATCCCACTCTCCCAAAGCAGATCATGGGGCAAAATGGAGAGGAAAGCTAATACTACTAGGAAGCAGAACTCTACAAAAAGATTATAAAAGAGATAAGGAATCTAGATACACGTAAAGTGGAAATGAACCAAAAGTTCACAGAATTATCACTCAAAGTACCCAATGTAAATTCTGGGGATACAAGTAAAAAAGAAAGAGCTGAACAAAATGGTTCACAACATGAATGACAAACTCACCAAAGAGATAGAATCTTCAAAAAGATATCAGAGAGAACTATCTGAAATAAAAAAAAATAAAACCTATATACAATTCTAAAATTGTAGAAATGACTATTATGGAGACAGAATATCTAAAATTGAGGACAACATGGTAAATTATGAAGAAGTACTCAAATAAGGTACACAAAAGAAAAAATAAATATGACCTAGCAGCTACTAGATGACACTAAAATTACAACCTAAGGCTAAATGGAGTTAGAGAAAAACAGATGGAATTAATTACGTTTACAGAATTCTTAGTAGAAAATTTCCCATATATGATAGACGAGTTCAACATACAACTGAGACTTCCAGAACACCAAGCAACTATGATGAAGAAAGCTCACCAAGGCATAGCCTTATCAATTATCATGTATATAGCAACAACAACAACAACAACAACAACAACAAAATAATTTCAACACATTTCCAGTGGCTTGAACTACTGGTGGTACATGCATAACTGCCCCATCGGGGAGTTTTACCACCCAAAAGGACTATACCATGCTGCCCAGTGGAGTAGTTATACCTATACTATTGTTGGTCCAAGCTGGCAGAATATAAAATGATGAAATCAGAGTCACCTGGCTGGAAGCCATATGAATTATGGCTCCATCATGAAAGTTTTGAAAGCAGTCAGAGAAAAGCAAAACAAAACAAAAAATCACATATAAGGGTAAACCCATTAGAATTACCTCAGACTTCTCAACACAAATTTTAAAGGCCAGAAGAACTTTAAGTGAAGTATTTCAAGCCATGAAAGGAAATTGAAACATAGAGTAACATATCTAGCAAAACTTCTTTCAAAATAGACGGAGAAATAAAGACATTTCATGAAAAAGACCAACTCAAGAGATATATCAATACAAAATCAGCACTCCAGGAAATGCTGGAACATCCTGGAAGAAACAAAGAATCCAACAAAGCTAAAAACCAGATGGAATGAAATCATCAAGCAAGGGCAATGGAGAAACAACAACAAAAAAAAGACAGAAAAATTAAAAAAGAAATCACCAACAGAGAAAGAATGCAGTAATAGTAAATAACCAGTACATCTCAGTAATATCCCTCAATGTTAATGGCCTCAACTCTGCAATAAAAACATAGATTATCAGACTGGAACAAAAATCAGCATCCAGTAGTCTATTGTTCTCAAGAAACTCATTTAACACAAAATATATTCATGGACTAAAATCAAAGAATAGAAAACAATATTTCATGTCCCAAGACCCAGAAAACAAACAGGGGTAAAAGCATTAATCTTAGACATGGTAAACTTCATGCTAAAACAGATTAGAAGTGACAAAAATGTCCAAATGGGAAAGGAAACAAGGGAAGGGGAGGAGGAAAGGAACAGAGGGACAAGAGAAATAAGAAATGGAAAGAAAAAATGGAAACAAGGCTTTTGTAAATAAGGAGGGAAGAGGGGGTAAAGGAAGGAGAGAGGAATGGGAAAAAAGAAGCAACAAGATATATCATGTACAGGTACAAGTCCCCTAGGATGAATGTTATCATTACGTACATCTAAAATGTACCATTAAAATAAAATAAATCATAAAAAGAAGTAACGAAAATGGTCACTACATAATAAGGAAACAATCCAACAAGAAGAGATAACACTTATAAATACTTGTGCACTGAATAGTGCACAAATAGAGTGCTTTTCTTCATAAAACAAATAGTGCTAAACATTTTTAAAAATCAAATACCAACACAATCATAGTGGGGTCACAACCCACTTTGACAAAAAGATAGAAATAAACAAAAATCAGTACAGAAATATCAGAGCTACAACATCATACTCAATCTATGGATTTAGTAGATACCTACAGAGTATTCTACCCCACTGCAACAGAGTGTGCATTCTTTTTTGCAACACATGGTATTGTCATCCAAATAAATTACATACTATTCCACAAAGCCTGCTTAAATATTTAAAAATAAATTAAATCACCACACGTTAACTATCAGAGCACTATGCAATGAAAATGGAAATCAACAAAATAAACGATGAAAAATGTAGAGACACCTGGGAAGTTTATAACACATTTTTAAGCAGCCAATGAGTCGTAGAAGAAAGCAAAGAAGAATTTTTTTTTTTTTAATTCAGGAAGTTAAGGATAATGCAGGTAGAACTTATCAGAACCTCTGGGACACTATGAAAGCAGTTCTAAGAAGGAAGCTTATTTCAATCGATGCTCACATTAGGAAAACAGAGCAAGCTCAAATATATAACGTTATGAGGAACATTAAGATACCTGACAAATGCAAACAATCCTGGCCCAACTTGAAGTTAGGAAGGAAATTATAAAGACTAGAATGGAAATCAATGCATTTGAGACTAGAAAAATACAAAGAATCAATGAATCAAAGAGCTGGTTATTAGAAAGTATAAGCCAAATAGATAAACCCTTAGCCAAACTTACCAAGAAAAAAAAAAAAAACTCACATCAATGCAAATAGAAATGAAAAATGAATAATCATAATAGAGACCATAGAAATCCAGATGACAGTAACGACTATGAAAAACAGTATTCCAACAAATGAAAATTCTGAAGAAATGGACAGATTCCTAGATGCACAGAAGTCGCCAACACCAACCCAAGAAGACACTAATTGGTGAGCAAAGCAAGAACAAGCAATGAAATTGAGACAGTAGTAAAAATCTACCAACTATTCAAAGCCTAGGACCTGACTGATCCACTTCTGATTTCTAAAATTCCTTTAACAATGTTATATCATCTGTATTCCTCCAGACCTCTAAAGAAATTGAAAGGAATGGAGTGCTTTCAAATCAATTCATGGAAGCCAACATCACTCTGATTCCAAAACCAATAAATACCTAACTAAAAGTAAAACTACAGGCCAGCCTCCTCAGTGATCATGGATGCAAAAAGTCCTCAGCATGATATTAGCAAATAGAATGTAGCACATCATCAAAAACATATATCACAACCAAGTAGATTTCATCCCAGAGATTCAAGAGTGGATCATCATATGCAAATAAATAGATAAATACATCTCATGAACAGAAGCAAGGTCAAAAACAACCTGCTCATATTAATAGATGCAGAAAAGGCTTTTGACAAACTCCAACAACTATTCATGATAAGAACTCTGAAGAAAATAGTTATCAAAGGACCCGCCAACTTCATATTAAATGGGAAAAATTAAAAGTGTATTAGATACTTTTCTAGAGTCAATGGTTTGCAAGAGAGCAGATTTAATACAGGACAAATACAAGTTACAACATTCACACACAAACTAAATGCAGGAAGTGTGCAGAACATCTACCTATGCACTGGAGACCCAAAAGATCCAGTCAAGTGCTGGGAGCCCACATCAATGTCCCATGTACATCCATGTCTGCACTAAAAGCCTGAAAAAATCTATACTGGAATCAGGATATGATACTAGCAGCAGAGATGAAGAGCAGCGCTCACCTGAAGCAAACAGCAGCCATCCTTGATGACGGCAAGGCCCTGAACTCCTTCTGTAATAAGAACAGTCAAGTTCCCTTCTGGAGAACCAGCCACAACAGAGCTTCTCCTTGGAAACAGCAAGTTGTTGTCTTCTGCTCCTGTTCTCCTTTATGTTATGGCAGCAACAATCCTCAGGTGGATCCTCTATGGCCAGAACCCACCAACTCAGTCCCCTGGGCATTCTTGCTCAAGTTGACCACAGTCAGTCCACCACAAAAAGCATGCACTTTAAAATCAGGAAGAAGAACAAGATGCCATTATTATCACTTTTATTCAACATAGCACTAAAAACATGAACCAGAACAATCACACAAGAAAAAGAAATCAAAGGCATCCACATAGGAAAGGAAGAACACAAGCTATCATTACTTGAAGGTGACATGATTACTCGGCATAGAGAACCTGGAGAATTCCACAAAAGAAAATCTTAACATTAATAACGAACTTTATCTATGTAGCAGGATTCAAAATCACACAAAGATAAATAGCATTTGTGTACACTATTAATAAACTCAATGAGAAAGAAAATATTCTCCAAAACCATTTTGGGAAGCAACAAGAAAAATTACATACATAAGAATTAACCTAACAAAGGAAATGAAAGGCCTCTACAAAAAAAAAAAATAATACAGTACTCTGAAAGAAGAAATTGAAGATGACATCAGAAAATGGAAAGATGACTCCTGCTCCCGGATAGGCCCAGCCATTATGGTCAATATTGCCATACTCCAAAAATCATTGTACGGTTTCCGTGTAATTCCAATCAAAATACCAACAGCATACTTCACAGATCTAGAGAAAACAATCATAAAATTTAATATGGAACCAGAAGACACCCAGAATAACAAAAGCAATCTTGGGCAGCAAGGGCAAAGCAGGTGGTATCACAATTCCTAATTTTAGCTATATTACAAAGCAACAGTAAAAAAAAAAAAAAAAGCAAGAAAAAAAAAAAGCATGGTGCTAGAATAAAAACAATGACTGAATGGAACAGAATGGAGGATATGGAAATGTTCACAGACATATTCAGCTATTTGATATTTCACAAAGGGACCAAAAGCATATGTTAGAAGAAAGATAGTGCATTCAACAAATGGTGCTCAGAAAAATGGTATCTCTTTGCAGAACACTGAAACTGGACCGTTACCACTCACCACTTATGAAACTAAAATCAAAATGGAACAGAGATCTGGACATTAAAACAAAAACATTGCATGTACTCTAAAATAAAATAGGTAAAACACTCAAAGTCATAGGTGTAGGAAAGGGTTTACTAAACAGAGCAGCAATGGCTCAAGAAATAACAATAGAAATCAACAGATGGTATTATAGCAAATTAAGTCTCTGCACAGCAAAGGATTCAATTAGTAGAGTGAAGAGACAACCTACAGAATGGAAAGATATTTGCAAGCTATTCCTCAGCCATAGGACTAATATCTAGACCATAAAGAATTTGAAAATTCGACCACCTAAAATAAAAGACTCAATCAAAGAAAGGGCAAGTGAAATGAACAGACAATTCTCAGAGGAAAAAATAAAAATGTCTAACAAATATATGAAAAAATGTTCTACATCTCTGGATATTATAGAAATGCAGATTAATACAGTGCTTACATTCCATCTTACACCAGGAAGAATGGCAAATTATCAGAAAGTCAAAAAGGAACAGATGCTGGCATGGCCATGGTGAAAAATACACCCTTCTACATTGTTGTGGTGGGAGGGGCGGTGTAAACTAGTACAACCATTATGGAAATCAGTACAGAAATGCTGCTAAAACTAAACTTAGAAATCCCATACAACCACACTATAGGTATCTACACTACATTGATACACTGTATTGATATCTACAATCACACTTGTAGAAATCTACCCTAAAGTGCTAAAGACATAATACTACAGTGACATATACATAACAGTGTTTAAAACAGCACAATTCATAATAGCTAAATCCTGGAAGAAGCCTGTGTATCCATCAGCAGACTACTAGATAAAGAAAATAAGGTATTATGCAAAATGGAATTTTACTTGCCTATAAAGAAGGACAATTCAAGACCTTTGTAGGAAAACAGATGCACCTGGCACATATGATGTTCAGTGAAATATATAAGACACACGAGTTTAATACCACGTAACATCTCTCAGGTGATTAAGGAAAAGTATAAATAGAGACCATAATAAAGTGTAGAGAGAATCAGACATGCGGACAGACTTCTTGCAAATGGGAAGGGATTCTGGAGACCAAGGGTGGGAGGAGATGGGGTGGGTAAGAGGAAATAAGTAGATTCAAGGTATGTCGTGTACAGGAACTTAATAATTTAAATGAGTGTAAACCTTATATGCCATAATAAATAGATAAGATAAATAATATCAAGAAGAGTGAAAATGTGGAAAGAGGATTTAGACGAGAAGGGAAAGAGGTGAGAGGGAAGCAGAAAGGGATTGAAAATATCAAGCTGTATTATGTAAACATACCTAACTTCCCATGATCATCATAGGGGCTGGGTATTTAGCTCAGTGATAGAGAGCTTGCCTAGTAAGCACAAGGCCCTGAGTTCAATCCCTAGCACTCCTCCCCCCAAAAGATCATCGCAAATGGAATGTATTGCAAACATGTACTAATACAAAAATAAATTAAAATAGTTATTTGAATGATTTCTCACTCTTTTAGTTTTTTTTTTCCATATTAATAGATGCATACAAACATTTTGCTTATTTTTACCGCTTACATTATTCCCTTCTTTGTCCATTTCTCTTCACTGTAATCTTCTTTTCTTCTTCATTAGTCTCCCTTAAAATTTCCTTTCATCTCTTTCATTTATTTTAGGTTTCACATATGAAAAACATGCAATATTTGACTTACGGAGTCTAATTTATTTCACTTAATGTGATCTCAAGTTCCTTTCATCATTCTGTAAATGACATGATTTACTTCTATTTTACGGGTTATTTTCCATATATATCACATTTTCTTTATTGACTTATATGTTGACAAACACATAGCTTGTTTCTGTACATCGATTATTGTGAGTTGTGCCAAAATAAACACAAGTATGCAGGTAGCAGTATGATAGGCTAATTTTAATTCTTTTGGAATTATACCAAAGAGTACTATGACTGTAAATCAGTATAGCTGATTTCAAACATAGTGACTTTACTATGTTATATCCCCACCAACAGTACAAAAGAGTGCCTTTCACTCTCATGCGCATCGGCATTTAGAGCACGTGTGTGTGTGTGTGTGTGTGTGTGTGTGTGTATTCATGATAACAGGCATTTTGGCTGGCATAAGGTGGAAACTGCAATTTTGATTTGCATTTCCCTAATGGCTGAAGATGTTGGACATTTTTTTCATATACTTATCGTCTGTTTATACTTTTTAAAAATTTTGGTATAAATGTATTTCAAAAAAGCTTAGAAAATAAAGATTTTGAGTTGGATTTTTTGCTATGCCTAATAGTCAACTCCTCTGATGACAATTGTTTACAAGCTGAGCATAACAGTATGATATGTTCAGACTGCTCTGTGTATGATTTTTTAATGTCACGTAATAGTGGATATGTGTCTACAGTGCAACTCTTTCTAAGCTATTAAATTTTTATTTTCTCCCGAGTGATCCAGCCATCTGTGGCGGGAACAATGATTCCAAAGGTTTGTTGGATACATATAACAAGTGTTTTGTTCTTGGAAGTCTTTTTAAAATTTTATTATTTTTCTAATGTTTAAAAATTATTTTAATGGTACATTTTGGATGTACATAGTGATAACATTCATCATAGGGTATTTGTACCTGTACATGATCTATCTTGTCGCTTCTTTTTTTCCCATTCCCCTCCCCTCCCTTCACCCCCTCCTCTCTCCTTATTTACAAAAGCTTTGTTTCCATTTTTTCCTTGCATTTCTTATTTCTCTTGTCTGGGCTTTTTGGCACAAACCCAAAATCAAAATATTTCATGTAATGTGAACAATCCATATCATGATGAACAGCACCTTTCCTCTACTACCACAGGTTTCAATGATATACACTTCTCCTTCCTCAATTCTCACTGCATCTCTGCCTTTCAGAATGGACATAGCTGGGCTGGGGATTTAGCTCAGTGATTAGAGTGCTTGCCTTGCAAGCACAAGGGCCTGAGTTTGATCCCTGGCACCAAAAAAAAAAAAAAAAAAAAGAAAAACAGAATGGACATAGCTTTCCCAGCAAATATTCTGTATGGCCCAGTTGAATGGCCATTTGGAGTATAGATTGACTTCAATGGATATGTCTTCCCATCTATTTCTACTTCATAAGATTCCATAATTTCCACAATGACCTCACCAACATCACAAATGAACATCAATGCTAGAACACTTTATCCCAGGATTAGTGCCATTATTTACAGCTTTTAATAATATATCATTTTGGGGATTAAAATGATAGTAAAAGCACTGTCAATAATCCTACCACTTTTATGTGTCCAAAGTTGATCTTACAGATGTCATCGTACTGTAACAGTGTTGTGTCACTCACACTGGTTACATAGTGGGCAGCACAGTTATTGAGAGAACAGCCAGTCAGAAAGGCCAGGCCTACATTTAAGGCATTCTTTCCTGAGCTTCCATGAACAGTTTTCCAACTTCTCACAGATTTCTATCATTATCATCCCAGTCTTGATCCAGCTGATACCATATTTTCTCACCTGTCAATATGTTTCTGCAGCTTTTTGAAAAATCATTGCAAATCTCTTCAATAGCTTTATCTAATGCACTCCTCTCTTCTCTTGTTATTCTCCAAGCAGCTGTTCACTCATCTTATGTGGGTGGATACTCCCACTACTATCCTTCAGGGAACATGCTGTTATGGTACAGATCACATATCAGAAATGAGGGAGGGTCTTTTGAAATCGGTCCCTCTCCCCCTCCCCTTTCCCTTCCCCCTCCTTTTCCCTCTCCTCCTCCTTTTTTTCTTCTTCCTCTTCCTCCTCTTCCTCTTCGTCTTTGTCGTCGTCTTCTTCTTCTTCTTCTTCTTCTTCTTCTTCTTCTTCTTCTTCTTCTTCTTCTTCTTCTTCTTCTTCTTCTTCTTCTTCTTCTTCTTCTTTTTGCCTTCTTCTTCTCCTTCACTTTCTTCTCTCCAGTTGCTCCATCTCTATCAGTATCACTCATCATCATCTCTTTCCTTCTCTTCCAATGCATGTCCTTCCAATTGCTTGGCTACCTCATCCACAGAGGCTCCTGATTACCATGTTCCTGTAGCCCTGCTGCAGCAGCCCCATCTCTATCAGTATCACTCATCATCATCTCTTTCCTTCTCTTCCAATGCATGTCCTTCCAATTGCTTGGCTACCTCATCCACAGAGGCTCCTGATTACCATGTTCCTGTAGCCCTGCTGCAGCAGCCCCTTTGCTCTTCTCCGGTCACTTTTTCTTGCCTGCTTCGTCAGCAGTAAAAGTGGCTCCCTCTTCCCTGCTGTCTGTATCCAGGTCACCTTTCAGGTAGCTCCAGGAGGTCACTGACTCTTCCACTTCTGCAGTGATGCCCAAGAGAGTATCAGGGTATTTGTATTTCTTCTGAGAAGTGTCTGCTCAATTCACTTATCTGTTTATCAGTAGGGTTATTTGGGCTTTTTTGGTCTTAAGATTTTTGAGTTCATTGTGTATTATGGACAGTAATCTCTGTCAGAAGAATAACTGGCAACATTTCTTTTCCAATTATTTAGGCTATTTCTTCACTTTATTAATTGCTTTATTTGGTGTAAAGATTTTTAACTTTATACATTTCAATTTCTTGATGTTTGCTACTATTTCTTGTGTCATTGTGTCACAGTGATCTTCCTGACTCAGCCTCCCGAGTGCTGGGATTGCAGAGGTGTGCCACCACACCCAGCATCCATTTTGTCTCCTTTTTCTTACCTTTGCTATTAGATTTTTTCATTTCATTTTTTCACTTTTAATACAGTTTGCAGTACGCAATAATTTTTATCATCTTGGTGAATTACTACATACATTAACAACATCTTGATAATTTTTAGTTCCCCTTCTCCTCTCAATCTCTGTGTGTATGTGTGTGTGTGTGTGTGTGTGTGTGTGTTAGATTTTGAGCAATATTCACACTGATTTCTACTGTAGTTGTACTAGTTTATGTTCTAGTCAACAATGTTGAAGGGTTTCTTTTTTTCTTGTAACCTCAGCCCTTGTTTTTTGATTCTGCGATGATAGCTATTCTGACTGGAGTAAGATGAAATCACAGTGTTCTTTTGAATTACATTTCTTTAATGGTGAAAGATGCTAAACCTTTTTTCATGTACTTATTGGCCATTTGTACTTCTTCTGAAAAGTATCTTAATTTCAATTGCTAATTTTTCTATTGGGTCTTTAATTTGGGAAGGTTTAGTTTTATTGAATTCTTTATATATTCTGGATATTATTCTTCTGCTCAAAGAGTAGCTGACAAAACATTCCCGTTCTGTATGTTGTCTTTTTAGTCTGTAGATTGTTTCCTTTACCGTGAAGGTTTTTAAATTTGACACATCACATTTGTGAATTTTTTATAATTAATCTGCTGCAATTTGGTATCTCTTCAGAAAGTCCCTACCTATAGCTAGGTCTTCAAGGTTTTATCAACTTTGCCAGTTGTTTCAGTGTTTCTGTTTTAATATCTTCTATTCTTGTTTGGTTTTGGTACACACACACACACACACACACACATGCACACAGAGAGAGAGAAAGAGAGAGAGAGAGAGAGAGAGAGAGAGAGAGAGAGAGAGATATTTTCATTCTTTTGCATATGGATAACAAGTTTTCCCATCAACATTTATTAAAGTCTGTTTTTATTCCAGGATATGATCTCGGCCTCTTTGTCAATAATCACATGATTTAAGGTGAATGGAGTTTTTACTGCATCCCTTATTCTATTCCACTTATCAACAGTACTGTTTATGTGCCAATACCATGCTATTTTTCTTTTTATACGATTGTAGTGTAACTTGAAATTCAGTAGCATAATGCCTCCTGCTTTATTCTTTTTTTTTTTAATTTTTTAACCAAGAACATGTATTAGTACAATGTACATATAACGGTTACATTCATCACTTTTATTTTGTACCTGTACATGATGCATCTTGGTTCTCCCCCCTCTTCCCCACCCCTCCGCTCTATTCCCTTCATCCCTATTTACAGCAGATACATTCACATTTCTCCATGAATTCCCTTTCCTTTTTCTATCCCTCTTTTCCCTTCCCACTTCTCCCCCCCCGTCCAATGCTTCTCTCCTTAGAATATTATCTTCCTTTTAGATTACATCTATTACACCTCTTCATCCTTTTTTATAGCCATGGTTTCTCATATCAGAGAAACAATTCGATGTGTACTCATAAGTGTCCGATTTATCTCACATAATAGTATGTTCTCAAGAAACATCCATTTACATACAAATGACTCTAGTTTATCCTTTTTATGGCAGTGTAATACTCCATTGTGTAGAAAAACCACATTTTCTTTAGCCATTCATTGGTTGTTGGGCATTTAGGCTGTTTCCAAGACTTAACTCTTACAAATTGTGTTGCTATAAACATGGTTATTCTTTATGTTCAGGATTGCTTTGGCTATTTTGAGTCTCATATGGCTCCAATTGTATTTTAGGAATGCTTATTTTTGTAGTTATGTGAATAATGCTCTTCATATTTTGATAAGAGTTGCATTAAATCTGTATATCATTTCTAGTAGTATGGTCATTTTGAAAATACAGGCATGCCTTTCCACTTTCTAATGTCCTCGTCAGTCTCTTTTTTTTCATAGCTTTTGCTATAGAGGTCTTTCAGTTCCTTCATTAGGTCTATTCCTAGAAATTTAAAATAGTTTGCTGTATCTCATAAGTTTTGGTATGTTGTTTTTCTGTACTTTTATTTTTGCAATATTTACTATTTTCTTTTGATGTCTTCAATAATTTATTTTTTGTTCAATAGTTTGTTGTTCAGTCTTCATGTATTGGTATAATTTCAAAAGCTTCTTTTATTATTGAATTTTAGTTTTACTTCATGAAAGACACATGGTGTGATTTTGATGTCTTAAATTCAGTGATAATTGTTTTTTTTTAATTTTATTTTAATGGTACATTTTCAATATACATATTGATACCATTCATCACTGGGGATTTGTACCTGTACATGATATACCTTGTTACTTCTTTTTTTCCCATTCCCCTCCCCTCACCCCCTCCTCCCTCCCTATTTACAAAAGCTTTGTTTCCATTTTTTCCTTCCATTTCTTATTTCTCTTGACCCTCTGTTCCTTTCTGCCTCCCTTGTTCCCTTACTCATTTGGACACTTTCTTCCCTTTCCCAATATATAGTGATAATTGTTTTGTGGACTAAAATCATTTTCTAATCCAGAGCAAGTTCCATATGGTGATGAAAATAATATGAATTCTATAGCTGTCTGATGAAATGCTCTGTAACTATCTTTTAAGTCAATGTAGTCCACAGTACAGCTTAATTCTGATATGCATTGACTGATTTCATTTATTGATAAACTATTGATAAAAGTAGGGGGTTGTTGTCTGTCGCTATTATTGTATAAGTGTCTGTCTCTCTTTAGAGACCCAATAATGCATCTTGGGATTTTGGTTTGACATTGGCTTTGATTTTGGTTGGGGCACACAGTGTATTCTCCCTATAGCTTTTCTCTAATCAATGGCTTTGGGCATGTTGTGTGTGTGGTGGTAGTATAAGATAGCCATTCTGTCTCTGGAGACCATGCTAGTGAGGAGTATTCTAACTGACCAGGTGGATATGGCACACACAGTATTGTAGGTGGAGATCTCACCATATTCAGCGTAGCAATAGGAATTGTTGCTTTTGGATACTTCTCAGCAACAGTGGTAGTATAGGGAGTTGGGTATTTCTCAGCAACAATGGTAGTATAGGGAGTGGTTTGAGGCATGGCCTATGGGTAGCTGACAGTGGTAGTGGTTTCAAGGTTAAGAAAGTGAATGGTGTAGCGAGGTGTAGCATGGAAGGCAAGCCTCAGGCCCAGCAGAGGGTTGGGCCAACCAAGGAATGGCTATGACAGTAGTTTAGGACATATTGCATGGAATGCACACCTCAAAAATAAAGGAAATATGAAGTTTATGGCAGACTGGCAGTGTGTTTCTGTCCCCAATATGGCGCTATATTACAACCTCCTGGGCTCTGGGCTTTGGTAACTTCCTTGTCTGAAGCAAAGCTATATTGCAAAGTACAGATAACTCTCCTTACTGATCTCCAAGCTTGTGATGATTTTGGAAATCTCCTGTAGCTAGGTTTTCCTATGTTAGTGGTGATGGGACTCACCGAGATTCTCTGTTTAACCATTTCTCCTGCAGTGTGGAGTCCTCCTGGTCAGTGAACTGGGGTTGAATTTTCTGGCAAGTTTTATTTCACATTATGTGTGTCATCTCAGTCTCTACACCTCACAGTTTTATTTTTTCCCCTCTTCTTGGTGTTCAGAGTTCTCCTTGGGCTATTCATCTTGAAACAGTTATTAATTTATTTTTTATTCATTTAAGGAAATATTGAAACCTGAGCACCTCTACTTGGCAATCTTCTGTTTTGATTTTTTTTTCCTTTTTTGGTTGAACTACACAGATGTATGGTTTTCTATCATTAATTTTGTGAAATTCTTGAACATTATTTCTTTGGATTTTACTTATTTTTTATTTTATGAGTACATGTTTGCAGTTCATGCCATGTACAATTATCTTGGGGAGTGGTTAGATGTACACACCTCAGATTGTTTCTAATTTTTTAAAATCTTCTTCTGCTTCTCTCTTCCGTCTTCCCTCCTCCTCTAATTCCCCTATCTCGCTTTTCGTTCTTGTTGATATTATTAATCTTCGGTCATATTATTGCATATAATCTTTATGTTAAGTGAGGTTATTCAGTTTCTGTATATGGCATATCTTTATTCTACTTATTTCCCTTTCCACTCTTCCTCAGTCCTCACCCTTGTTCCCTTGGACCATTTTCCTATTGCACACGATTGATCTCCTTCTTCCCTTCTATCCATCCTTTGCTATTCTCTTTATATGTACTTTGCCTCACTCAAATGAGGGATACCATATGATATTTAAGCTTATGTGTCTGGTTTATTTCACTCAACTTTATATTTTCCAGATGCATTAATTTTCCTGCAAATATCTCAAATCAGTTATTCTTTGTATCAGAGAAGATTTCCATTATATACAGATAACACATTTTTAATCTAATTATTTGTTGATGGGTATACAGGCTATTTCCAGGTTATTACAAGTTTTGCTGCTATAAACATTAGTATGCATACAGCACTATAGTATGATATCTTAAGCTGTTTGGGGAAGATATGTAGCAGGGGCATTGCTGGGTTACACAGAATTTCTAATTTCAGTTCTTTGAGAAATCTCTATAGTGTTTTCTATACTGGTTGTACTAGTTTACATTCCCACCAACAGTGAAGAAGTGTTCCTTTCCTTTTTTTTAAAAGCCTCACTAGTGTTTGTAGCTGTTTGATTTCTTAATGATTGCCATTCTTTCTGGAGTAAGATGGAACTCAGCATTGTTTCAATTTGCTTTTCTCTAATGGCCACAGATGCTGAGCATTTTTTCATATATTTGTTGACCATCTGTATTTCTTCCTCTATGAAGTGTCTGTTCATTTTTCTTGCCCATTTCTTGACTGGTTCTTTCATTTTAGGTGATTTTGTCATTCTTTCTCCCTTCACCTATGTGATTCCATTTATTTACAATCTAGAGAATTTGATAATGTTCCTCTGTTCATGGATGCCTGATTCTGTTTTTCTTCTCTTTCTCTTTTTTTACAACTATGTTCAAGATTATGGATTTATTCCTCTCTTGTTGAGATGAACTCATTAAAATTTTCTTATTCTCTTTGATAGTGCTTTTCATTGCTAAGAAGGTCTTTTTGATCTTTTGTTATGTTTATTAGTACATGTTCTGTAGTGCATAGTGACTAAAATCCTTGTGTGGGCTTGGTATATGCACATAACACATCTCAATTCATTTTACCTCAAATTATAATTCTAAATGCAATATAGACTTTACACCCAACTCTGGTGTCAGTGGGTTTTCTTCTTATGTTCTCCTCAGTGCCCTAAGGACAACAGGATTTGTTGCTGTTTTCCTCCTCTCTTTTATGCAAATAAAGGCTTTGGCTTCAGCACTGGTGGAGAGAAAAATCTGCATCCTGACTAAATAAGCACAACTTAAAGGATAGGATTAGTTTGGTTTGATTTCTAGGAGACTCAGAATATGTTCATCTGGCTCAAAGGGCCGAAGTATCTTGATGGAAGAATGAGCCAAAGCAAAGCTGCTTGATTTATAGTGACAGGGAGGCAGAGCAGTGGAACAGTGCCACCGTGAAAGGAGTGAGGGACTAGACATTGACCCCAAGGCCACATTTCTATGACCCACACAGACCAATCCAAAAGTATAATCTATCAATCACTAGGGTGAATCTAAAAGCCAATCAGTTTAACACCCTACTCTAATTTACACAGGAGACTTTAGAAGATGTCTTTTACTTATTTCAATAAATCCTAGTGGAAGAATAAAAGAGGTCTTTGATATGGTGTAAACCCTGGGTTGAGGGCCCAGGTCTTTCAATTGGTAGGCCTTTACTTTTTCATACATCATCTTAAAATAAATTGTTAGTATTTGGGGGCTGTCTTACTGTCCTCATTGAAGGGACGAAATATCTGATACCCAAAGTTAAAGAAGGAAATGCTTATTTAGCTCATAGTTTGTAGAGGTTTCAGTCCGTAAACAGCTGGCACCAAGGCAGAGTGGCATGGCAGGGGGGTGTCACAGAGGAGAAACAGGTCATGGCAGATAGAAGACAGCAAAAGCAAACAACAGCATAGCAAACCATCAGTGACAAGTGGCAATAGCAGCTTCTTTCTGCCCCTTTTATATTCCATCTAGACTATCTGCCTTAGGATGTGTACCAAACCAATCAGTGAGCTAACTAATTTAATAACCACACACCCTTAATCCCAGCATCACACGCTGTAGATCCAGTCACCTTTGAAAAAGCCCCACCTATGACTGCATGAGATTTTGGGGAAACATCTAGGCACAAGTCATAACAGGGGCTGTATCTCACTCCAGTGAGTCTGTGCTTTTTCTGTCTCATCAAGGTACCAAGTAGGTACCTCTACTTGGACTCAGTCAGTTTGCTGCCCTCTCACTTAATTGTGCTAATGGGGTTAAGAACGATTGTATGCTGGCTGTTCTCTGGCTTGTTTCCTTGTAAAGTTGGGAGTGAAGCGCTTTCTACTTCCCTATATATCTCTTCTACTCCCGGGAGAAGTTAAAAGTTCAAAATTGCCACTTCACAGAAAAAAAATATTCTTTTGTCTTTTATAGTGACAGATTCTATGAGACAGTTATTTTTCTAAAGCTCACAGACAACTCTATCAGTATCACATTGAGATTCCTCAAAAAACTAAAATAACAATTCCATTTGAACCAGTCATCCTCATTCTAGGAATCTTCCCAAAAGAGTTCAAATCATCATATAACAGTTCTACATGCATACCCATATATATAGCAGCACAATTTATAATAGCTAAATCTTGGAAACAGCCTATAAACTCATCAACAGATGAATGAATAAAGAAAATGTAGTATTTATAGTACTGAATGGAGTAATAATCTGTCATAAAGAAGGATAAACTTGAGACATTTATAGGTAAATGGGTGCACCTCAAGGTGATGATGTTAAGTGAAGTACATCGGACGCCCAAGTTTAAATAACACATTATTTCTCTTGTACAAGATTCTAAAATATATTAAAGAGTAAAATAAAAGATAGACAGTAGAAAGTAGAGAGTTATTTTTCAAACAGGAATGGGAACAAGAGTTGGAGAGAGCAAGGAGGGATAGGAGGGGAAGGAGGGGCTGAATAGAATTAAGATGGTGTTACACAGCTGTATGAGCTCCCCATGATGCATGTAATGATTATGTACTGCAAAGATATACTAATAACAACACCTAAAAAGAAAAAAAGGAGCTTACCTTAAACTCATTGTATCAGAAAAAGGAGCTTACCTTAAACTCATTGTATCAGAAAAAGGAGCTTACCTTAAACTCATTGTATCAGAAAAAGGAGCTTACCTTAAACTCATTGTATCAGAAAATAAGAAAGTGAATCCAAAAATTATGCATTTAAAATTCTTTTCTTGTGATTTTTAAATTTTAATAATACATCCTTGAAAATCTTTGGTATAGAGAGTAGATATACAAACATTTATTATGCTATCAATCATTTTCAAATCTCCAGAATTATAAATTCTGTATCTTTGTTCTAATTATTAGAACAGATCTACCAAATACAAGAAATATTTGATCATATCGGTATACAGAAAGTTTTCAGTAATTATGCTTCATTTCTTAATTCACTGAGAGGACTCCAGGATGAAAACAAGATTTAAAAAGTGATGTAAATAGTGAATCTACTAGTCCTGAACATTTCTTTGGCAATAAACCACTACGAAAAGTTGACCTGTTGGTTCCATTTATACATGGAAGTGGAGTTTGTATAAAATTTCAGATTAAGAATTGCTAAGAATGTCATAATGTGTGGGTGTGCGTTTGAGTAGCAATTAATTTATTAATTTGCTTTCATCTGAATGCTACTAACGATCTCCTCAAGAAGATTTATAAAGTAAAAAAGGTCATCAAAAAGCAGACAAATCGACAAGTGAAGAAAGATTTGTGTTGTTTTCTTCGCCCTACAACCTGGATAGAAAGGAGTAAATTCTTACATTTGGATTTTGACAAAATTTTATTAAACACCACAGCATTTTTTATTCTTGAGTTAATCCCAGCAAAGTACAGCTATTGCAGCTTTTCTCCCTGGCAGATCTGAATAAGTCATCCAGTACAAGATACATCTATGGAAATGAATGTTGCCCCTTCTATTAAAACATTGCTTCAGTTGCATCCAAGTAGCTACCAATCATGTGAACCTTTGTTAAGAAAGATTTGCAGTTCTTGTGCATGAATCCATAGTAAATGTACAGTGATGCAGCCAAAAATATTAGACATAAACAATATTAGACAGACAGATGATGTGGTACTTCAAGGCCATCAGCTCTGACGGCTGGAATAAACCTAGGATGAATTGTAACCAGCATCTCAACATGGGACTTTAAAAGTTAGATCTGTCTTTTGGAGATAACTTCTCCAAACTTCCTCCCTTGAGCTCATTACTAACACCCGCTCCCTCAGTGCAAAAGAATGGACAGAATATCTAGCTACTGGGCCCACCAGGCTGGAGCCCAGTTTCCTTTCTGCAGAAAAGGGGACAATGAGCTAAAGGTGGGTGGAAGTGATAAAGCAAGTTTGGGAATCTGCATAATTTCTCTGCTTTCCCCTCCTTCCTGCTCCTTGCTATGAAAGACCCTTAGCCACCAGCACATAGTGAGATGGTAATTTGAGGCAAATGGACCCCTCTATCTCCTTGGAGATAGCTCTGCATAAATCCTCTTTACTTTTTTACCAAACTATATGGTTTTCTTTGCTTTGGTCAGCAGCAAGCAAATGAACATGAGTGGCCAGTAACAGCCTGGCTATCCATTACCTGATATATATGAACAAGCAGGTCCATTGGAAAAAATCATGCCAAACACAGCTGGAATTATAATGACCTGTTAAAAATCTCTGGCTTTGGAATTCTTCTAGTCCTTGTAGCTTAGTGAATTAACTCATGTTCACAAAGTTGGGGCTTAAATTCTGACTCATCAGGAAGCCCGTGAATATCCCTATCATTTATCATTTTAGGGAAAACTACTAACAACTTAACAAAATTAATACCAGACCAAGACTCTGTAATTTTACAATTTTTTTCTTCCAAACTCACTCCTCTCACTCTGCTGTGATTGACTACTAGGTTGCTTATACTAGCAAACACTTTTTTCCACTTTCTCTCTGGCCCTATTGTATTTTAACTCTGCTTGGACCACAGGGTAGTATAATTCATTAGTACACTACTTTTCTTTCCTTTTACCTCACTAAGATGGTAGTTTCCTTATGGCTACATTTTTTACTTTTTAGTCAGTGTGCATTAAAAAAAAAAACCCTCATGATTATATTCTACTTTTTATAATCAATATTTCATTAATTCATGTCAATCCACCTACATCCCAGGTTCCAATGGGATCTGAGTCCCTGTTTTCATAGAAGGAATATTGATATTGCTTAGGAAATTTTGTTCATAGCATATGTTTGTATGGCATTTAAAATAACTGTGTCTAGATTTCACAAAATCTGATTTTTCCCCTAAGGAAGGTGGTTTTTAATGTTTCTCTCATGTAGAGAGAAACATTAGTAAATAGAGATAAATATTCACAATGATTCTTTAGTTCTTGTCAGATTTTTATGTAGCATCTTCAGATCTTTCTCTTCAAAGTATCAACATAAATTACAGAACAAGTATTTAAAATTAAATGATATAACTTATGTAAGCAATGAAATTATGTTCTTGAAAATAATAAAAACTATGTATATATATATGTTAGAATATCAGAAATAATTGAAACAATAGAAATAAGGAACATGATGTCAAAGGTGATTCTCTCTTTAAAGTACTTATTAGAATATGCCAAGCTCTGTTCATTTGTACTTTTACTATTCTAGAGAAAATAAATTTACCCGCAACTTAGTACCTATCCATTATTCCGAAGTAGTTCAAGGGTATATAAAATAAAGTTAGTTTAATGGAATTGAAGTTATTTTGGTTTTAAAAAGATAGTTTGGTGATGAACTAATTACATTTTGCAGAGTTAAGAAGGCAATTTAAAATTTTGACAAACAGAGTATTTATTTTGGTTAACATTCAAAAACTAAGAGAAATCTTAAGTACCTCTAAATCATCGGTCATTGGGTACCAACATTTTGTGAATAATAAACTTCCCACGTTGCAATCCACCTGAACCTCTTACAGACATTGAAAAACATGCTGAAGTTAATTCACTGGCACTTGTTACTAAGGTTTTTAAAAGTTACAGATCTTAAAGCATTCAAAAGGAATCTTTATTCTCCCTTTAAAAGCAATTCAGTTACTGACTATAAACATTTCATTTCGGTGATTTTGAAAATAAATGCACTGATGTCAGATTATCTACACTTCAGGCTTAAATCTACCAATTATTAGGTGTATGAACCTGGACAAATTACATTCTTAAAAATGAGATTTATAAGTGTGTATCTTTACAGAGCTATGATGATTAAATGTGATAATCTATAAAAAGAATATAATACTTTACCAGATATTGGGTTTTGATTTGCTATATTTTGTTAACTATTACCATTAGGCAGAGAATAAAGGAGCAAGGATAGAAATAATACAAATTTCAAAGTGACTGAAAAGTCCAAGTAGAGGAGCCTAAAACTGACCAGAATATTAAAGTCTGTGGGATCTATCTTGGTATGTGGTACAGGTCAGAATATAATTCTAATACATTTACTGATATGAAAAATGTCATAACTGAATAAAATAATTTCTAAGTTTACTGAGTGTGGCAAAAAATGTTCTGTATATGTGTGTGCATATGTGTGTGTGTGTGTGTGTGTGTGTGTGTGTGTGTGTGTGTGTGTTTCTAAGTAAAAAGTACCAAACTAGAATTACTGATTTGGATGTAAAAGCTTATTGAAGAAATAGTTATGCTCCTTCCTTCTCTTATGTAAATGTTGGATGGAAAAATACTTGCTAAACCAGAATCCTGAATGTAGTGATTATGGGAATATCCAAGAGGGTTTACAAAAGAGACAAAGGAAAAAAAGTCCTTTCTGGACCCTTACACAGATGAAATATGAAAAGTAGATAAGCTTTTGAAAGAACTGATTATGTGTTCAAAAAAGGAAAAGTGAAATGATAAATAAAATGATGCTATTCTTGACCCTCATAAAAAGATGAGAGAGAAGGAAAAAAAAAAACTAATCAGAAATACCCCAGAAAGATTGTTTTCTGCCTAATCATAAAAGTTGTAAGAAGTAAAGAAAAAAATTGCTTTGTGATTGATAAATTATATGGCAATATACTTGCATCACTCTTTTTAAAAAGTAGCTGTGGAAATCCCTGTGGGTATCATGTAATATTCTGATTTTCCATGTTTTAATGGTAAATATAACACATTTAGTTAGAATTGTGAAGTAAAATGCTAGAATAATTGTCATGAAAAGTAGAAATACAAAAGACCAATTGCTATCTACATTAATCCTCAAGACTCTGTGAATGATTGTCCTCTTCTATATATTCCCTAGTGCTTTGTCCAGGCCAATTTTAAATAGCTCCAGCTATAAATTTCTGCCATTCCTTCTGGGAAGCTATTCCACTGCCTAATTAAATCACTGATTTGTTAGTTTTTCCTGACATTCAGACTAAATTTTCCCATGTTCAATTTCAACCAGTTATTTCCATTTCTGCAGCAATGCTTGTGTCAGCTCAGTAACTCCCTGTTTCCTCGGTTCCTACAGTTCTCCATACCTCCCCTAAATTTATGGAGGCTGTTTCACTGAATTTCTCTTTCAAAAATGATCATTTCAAGATTAGTGATTGTACAGATTGTATTATATACCAAAACCACAAGTTAGCTTTGAAAGCAAAGTGATGAGTTAGTGAGTAGAGAAGTGTAATAATAATAGGACCTAAGAACATTAAGGAAATTAAAACTCAGGGTAGATACAAATCATGGACCTTTTTCTGTCCTCCAGGACTGGAAGGTCACTAATAAAGCACTCCACTTCTCACAGATTCAGACAAGACTCCCTTTGACCTTCTTGTGTATATATGCAGGTACTTTGGCTTTGTAACAACTGAAATAATTAGGGGATACACCTAGTTTTAAACTAAGGTTATATATGGGGTAGCCCAATTTTTCTATGTTCCCACCTACATGAGCTCCTTCCACCTCCCAATATGTGACAGGGATCTAATAAGCACAACTTGTGGGTTTTTTTAGGTTACAAAAAATATAATCTTTGCTATAAACTGGGTATTGGAGTTTAGGCCGAGTTCTGTGCTAGAATAGAGAAATAAGCATCTCAAATTTAAAGTACCGACTACAAATATGGAAAATATATGTCTATTTTTTTTTTTTTTTGCTTTGATATGTTATTTTCAAAATAAACCAGTTGAGGGTTAGATTTTAGGGGTAAGTCAGGAATTATAAAATCCTTAAATGGAATATTTGGGGTAATTTTTAAGCAAATAGGATACTTTCAGAAAAAATATATGCAAACACCAGAGTGTTTGCAGAATGTGGTAAGATAGATTTCTTGCCATTATGGAAAATTACCTGATAGATGAGATTATATTAAATTAAAATATATAAAATTTCAAAATGAAAATGGTAAGTTTTCAAAATATGAGAGAATAATCAGGAAAATGATTCTAAATAGAAATTTAGCCTTTTAAAAAAGCTACCAGTATTTGGCAGATTTTCCTATGACTTGCCAGTATCATAGTTACATCATTCTATTTTTAGAGAGGATAAGTTGTTTGAAGAACACTGTAACATTTATTATTGCTAACACTTCAGAAAATTATTTAAAGACAAATAAAATTTACCTTAGACAATATCTATTTTATTTTATTATTTTACAGACAAATGGTTCATAAGTGAGTTAATCTATATATCGTACAAAGAGAAGTCATGGGTCTTACCCTCTAGAACTTTACATTCCACGCTGGACATAGGAAATTAAGAAAGCCAAATTTCTAATAAAAAATAGTAATTAATCCTATATAACTATTAAGACTCCCAATTTAACATTGCATAATTTTCACTAGTCATTTCAAAGATTTAATAACATACAAAACAAAAAATATGAAATTCAAGGTATAAATCTAGTAGATAAATAGTAAAATATTAGAAAAAGAGGTGTGATGAAAGAGGAAAATACCGGATTTGAAAAAAATAAAACTAACACAAGAATTTTCGTTGACACACAAAAGCATAGAAGATAATTGCAGCAATATCCAAGAGCTCCAAGCCAGTGAGCTTCATGTTACTGATAAGAGAAGCCAGAAATAGTTTAGAAGTTAAATCTCAGAGGATTTAATCACTTAGATATTGACTGTGATATCACTTGAAGGTATATTTAATGAACGGAACAGAACATCCCTCTTTTACATTATTTGAGATAATAACTATTTCAAATTTGAAAATGAAGGGAAAGAATGAAGCAGTTGTACTGTTTTGAAATTTACATTTTCTAATACGAAGGTCTGTATGAGGATAAAATAAGAAATACAGCAGCCTGTGATTTTTGCAATGATGACATATACATTTTGGAATGTATGTCATTAATGGGATATTGGGCTGTTTATAGGACTTTTGAATACATTGCATAATGATTCTGTATATGCTAAGAAATTTGAAGCATTTGTAAAATATAAAGATTTCAATAAAACACAATTAAGTCTAAAGATGGAGAAGAGTAAAAAGGGCAGATTATTAAGTAGAAATCCAGAGTTATGCAAGCAATACACAGATCATTCTTTAAATACATCAGTTAGAAAGGACAATTGGAAAACCTATAAAAAATACAAGGAAGTTAAGATACATACCTATATATAAACACGCATATTTTGAACATTAAACTGCAGAGAACATTTGAACTTGTATCTATTTCCAATGTGAATATTTGTCAAATGAAAATAAACTGTTCATGATTTAGGAGGCATCAGCAAATTTGTATACAAAAAATGCTTTTTTCAAACTTAAATCCCGTTTCTTAAAAATCTGGAAAGAACGACTTAAAGCTATCATTTTTCTATGGTTTAGTGTCTATAGAATCAGACTATGACTGTAACATATGCATAGTCCCTACAAATAAACAACAGTTCTTTTCAATGATGAAATATGTGATATGTGAATGTTTCTGGAAAAAAATTCCACACCTAGAAGTGCATGAGGGTGCAAAGATATTGTACATAATTATTTACAACTGTGACTGGCTAATTACACCTAATTTTAAAGTTATAAGGCCTAATTGCCGAACTATTTACAGATACAATTTTTGTACCTTTCTTTCTTCCTATATTTACCAATTATTATGTCAGCTTTTCCTCTTGCTTTCCCCATTGCTACTGTAAGTATACTGCTATTCAATGAGAACATTAGGCCTCCACTTCAAAACTAGTGCTATAGGGAGGTTAAATTAAAAGGATAAGGAAAGATGCATCATGTAAACCATATTCCTAACAAAGCTGTGGTATCTGTATAAATACCAGATGAAATAAACTTAGGAGCAAATACAATTACTAGGGAAAAGGTAAGGAGAGATATTATGTAATAACAAAAAGAGTAAGTCTATCAAAAAACATAGCGATCCTAAATGTGTATGGACCAAAAAACAGAACCTCAAAACAGATGAAAGAAAAAAACACCGTTAGAACTAAAAATAAAAAAGACAGAATAAATTGCATTTACTTTTCAATATTTCGATGCTCCTCTTTCAACAAAAAACTAACAGTCAAAATATCATCAAAGCTATAGAAAAGATAAATAACACCACTGACCAAAAGAAATAAATTGATTTTACAGACGCCTCCATTGCAAAAAAAGAAAATATACATTCTTTTTAAGTACACATGAAACAATGATCAAAATAGCTCAAAGTATTGTATTATTTATAAAATAACATTAACCAATTTAAAAGAATCGACTTGATATTAAGTGTGGTATTTGATAAAAATAGGATAAAACATGACATAAATTACCAAAAGATTTCAGGAAAATCTCGAAACACACAGAAATTAAAAATGCAAAATGCTCAAGGAAAATTTGAAACTATTTAACCTGAATGCAAATTAAAATACAAAATAGCAAGCTTTGTAGGACACAAAACGGTACTTAGAAAAATGTTTATAACAATAAATGCTTAATTATGAAAGAAAAATCTAAAATTTAAAATCAACTTCTTCTTTAAAAAAGCAGAAAAAGAGAACGAAAATAAATCCATAGTAGACCAGAAGAAGAAAATGTTAAATGTAAGAACAGAAATCAATGAAATTGAATCCTAAACATCAAATTAATATTTCAGTTTACAATTGGAATTTGAAAAAAAGTCCACTTATAATGGATTTTAGCTGTATGGATAAATTTGTCAATAAGAAAGGGAAAATCTTTAGGTAAAAATTTAAAATAGTGTGTTCAATATCTTTTAAATGTATTTTGTGTTGCTATAACAAAATAGCAGAGGCTGGGTCAATAGTGAAGAAAGAAATTCACTTCTCATATTTCTAGAAGCTCAGGAGCCCAAATTGAAGGCATTAGCAGATTTGATATTTGGTGAAGAGTGAACTATGCTTCCATAACATCTAGAATCTGCATTTTCTGTAAGTTTATTATGCCCTCACATGGGAGAAGTCATAAGGGCAAAATGGGTTTGAAATCCATATCAAGCAATTTGTAGAAAATTGACCCATTCATGAGGGTGCAGCTATCATCACAGAAATACTTCCCCGAAGTTCTCTTATCTCGATATTTTTACATTGGGGATTAAGTTTCCAACATATGAATTCTGCAGGACACATTTAGCCCATATCATCTTACTCCTGGCCATAGCAATTCTTGTCCTTCTCACATGAAAATACATTCATTATATCCCAATACCTTCAAAGGCCACACCTCTTTCTAGCATTCACTTAAAAGTCCAAAGTCTCAATCAGACATGGGTGAGATTCAAGTGTGAGTTTAATCCTGAGGCAAACTTCTCTCCAGCTCAGTGATTATAGTGCTTGCCTCAAAAGCACAAGGCCCTGAGTTCGATCCCCAGCTTCCCAACCCCCCCCCCAAAAAAAAGTATGTTGGTGATGCAGGCACAGGCCAGACATGTCTACTACAAAAGGCACAGATAGGCAAGAAGAAAGGACAAATAGATCCAAATAAGCATGAAAAACAAAATGACAAGCAGCATTAGCTCCTAAGACTTGAGAAAAATCTTTGACTTTATTTCTTGCCTTGAAGACCTAGTGGGGCATGACTTGGGTCCCCCAGGTCATAGGAAATCCTAATTTCCTGGCTTTACCGGGCACAGCCCATGCCACTGCTCTTACACATTGGATTCAGGTGTTTGCGGCTCTCCTGAGTTGGTTTTGAACTCTTGAGACTCTATAGGTGAGAGATCTCAGGTTTAGTCCTGCTACCACAGCTCCACTAAGCACTACTCAAATTTGAGAAGGGGTTTCACAATGACCTTAACTCAATCCTGTATTTCTGCTTGGCATTGCCCTAGTGGGGAACTCTCTGCAGTTCTTCTACCTGGTGAAAAGTTTCTGCTTGGGCCTTGATACTCTGTGAAGGATCCTTTGAAACCTGCTTTGTGGTAGGCATGCTGGTATAGCTTGTAATTCATGTGTGCTCTCAGAGTTAGTACTGTACGGACACCAAGACTCACCACCTGTGCCCTCTGCAGCAATGACCTGAGCCACAGTGTGCTTGCCCGAGCCACAACTGAAATGGATGAGGGATTCTGCACAAGAATTTGGGAATCAAATGCTGAGGTGGCCCTGTATAGGGATCCTGAAGATCCCTTGGGTGACTTATGCCTTTTCTTTCATGTATTTGTTTTTTAATGGAGAATATTTATTGGTACATTTTAGATATACGTAGCAATCACTTTCATCATAGTTAATTTGTACCTGTACATGATATATCTTGTTTTGTTTCCCTTCCTCACCCCTCCCTTCAACTCCTCTTCCCCTCCTTATTTATAACAGCTTTATTCACATTTTTCCAATTTTTTTTCTCTTTTTCTTTTCTATTCCTTTTCCCTTTCCACCTTTCCACTCTCTCCCCTTCCTAGTTCTCCTTCCAGTTTGAATATTTTCTTTCCTTTTCACCATATCGATTATACATATTTTGTCCTTATTTACAGTTTTTCATACCAGAGAAACAATGTGATATGTACTCATGCATGTCTAGTTTATTTTACTTAAAAATGTATTCTCAAGGTGCATCCATTTATCTGTAAATGTTTCAAGTTTATCCTTTTATATGGTAGAGTAGTACTCCATTGTTAAAAAAAAACCTACATCTTCTTTATCCATTCATCGGTTGATGGGCATTTCGGTTATTTCCAAGATATAGCTTTTATAAACTGTGTTGCTATAAACATGGTTGTGCATATGTTGCTGTGGTACAACATTTTTAATTCTTCCAGGAAGATACCAAGGAAACTGTTTTGGCATGGACGCCCTAGCATTCTGGGCCTAGAATGGGTATAGCAGACTTAAAGACCTATAAAATACCTGTGTGGCCATTCCTCCCCTTAATTGATGAAAATAGCACTTGGTTACATTCTAGCCATACTGATATGCTCATTAAAGGCTCCATTGCCACATCCTTAGCTTTCTCTCCTAAACATACCTTTGTATTCATCACATGACTAAGATGAATAGTTTCTTTTTCAAGTCTTTACATTCTGCTTCTTTTTTAAATAATTAATTCCATGTATATATGTTTTTCTCTATTTCCACCTTTTACTATCCGAAGCTATATGAAGTCATGCAGTATGCTGAACATTGTTATTTAATATTTCTTCTGCCAAATATACAAGTTTATTACTCTTAAATTCTGTCTTCCATAAAGTCCTATACATAGACATAATTCAGACAAGTTCTTTGCCAATTTGTAACAAGGATGGCCTTCCCTGCAGTTTCTAACAAGGAAATTCTCATTTCTATATAGAACCTCATTAAAATGTTCTTTGAACTTTATATTTCTACAAATATTCTGTGAATGCTCTAAGAAACTGCCAGCTTTCTCCAAGGTTTTGTTTTTTTTTTTTTGTTGTTTTTTTTTTTTTTTTTTTTTTTTTTTTTTTTTTTTTTTTTTTTTTTTTTTTTTTTTTTTTTTTTTTTTTTTTTTTTTTTTTTTTTTTTTTTTTTTTTTTTTTTTTTTTTTTTTTTGTTTTTTTTCCTATCCCCTTACTGGAATTGACTTAACGTTTTATTTATGGTGATACTGGCTTTTTTCCGGTATTCAGTTCCCAAATATTCCAGCTTCTACTGATGATTCGGCTCTACAATTGCTTCTACATTTTTCAGTATTTGTAATACCAAAAATCCCAATCCTCGGTTTAGATTTGTTAGTCTGTTTGTTGCTGCTGTAACAAAATAACATGGGCTAGGTAATTTGTGGTCACCAGATATTTCTTTGTCACACTTCTGGAGGCTGGGAAATCTAAGATCAAGACGTTGGTAAATGCCAAGTGTGGTGGTCCATTCCTGTAATCACAGCATTTGAGAGACTGAGGCAGGAAGCTCATCACAAGTTCAAGGCTAGTGCAGGTTACACAGTGAGTTCAAGGCCCACCTGAACTACACAGCAAGTCTATGTCTCAAAAAGTAATAACACACAAAAAAAATTGGCAGGTTTGTTGTCTATTATGGACCTACCTGGCCACTACTTTCATGATAGGACTTGTGAATGTTGTATCCTCTGGAGGGGTGGTATGCACATGACAGAAGGTTTTTTACAAGGACTTTCATGAAGACAGATCTACACACAACCCACAAATCCTTTCTTCACAGCATTGTTGCTTTGGAGATTATATTTCTGACACATGAATTTTGTAGGCACACACATTCATATCATAGCATATCTCAATCCCCAGAACTATAATATGGCCAAGAAAATCAAAGTCAATGCTAATGGAAAAATACAATGTATTCATAGATTTGAAGACTATAAATATATCAAGTTTCCCACCAAATTAACTATAGGCTGAATGCAAATCCATTCATTTCCAGAAAGACTATTTAGAGATAAAAGTAAACTGATTCTAAAGTATTTATGGAAAATTGAATGTACCATGATTTTGAATATTTCTGAAAAAAGTTGAGAAACATCAATCTGCCCAATTTTTATTCCCTATAATCTGTTTTAATAAAGATTTGGCCAAAAGGATAAACACATAGATAAATGAAAAATAGTTTATAAATACACTTACTTTTTTTGACAGTGATATAAAAACAAACAAAACTGTAAGGCTCTTAGGAAAAAACAAACCAGGGAAACAAACACTGTGACCTAGGGTTAGGCAAAGAGATTTTAGACATGATGATAAAAACATGTTCTAGAAAAACAAAATTGCTTTTCATCAAAATTAAAAACTTAACACATTTACTTTGCCAAAAACACTGTTAAAAAGGCTGGAAAAATATAAAAAAAATGCCAGTAGTTAGAGGAATTTTTTTGGCAGCCACTTATCCAACAAAGGCCTTGTATTCAGAAAATATTAAAAAATAACTCACAAAACTAAACTTTAAAAAAAACTACTATTTTTTTAAATGACAAAAGATTTCAAGTGGCACTTCAAAGCTTCAGCAAAGATGGTATGTGGATGGGAAATATATATATATATATATAAAGATATTCAAAATCATCAGTCATTCAAATCATTAAAATAAAAATTACTGGCAATGTCATGTCATGTCAAGGATGCAGAGCAAGTGAAATTCTCGTACATTATTGGTGAAGGATCAAAATAATGCAACTACTTTGAAAATAAGATTTGACAGTTCCTTTCAAAGTTAAACAAATATTTGTAATATTCCCCAGGAGAACTTATTTTTGCTGTTTATACTTAGGTAAGTGAATATTTATGACAGACAACAATGTTCAAGAATGATTACAGACTTTTATTTATAATGAGATTAAACCATCTATGTGCTCATCAACAGATGAAGGGATAAAGAAAAAATGTGCCATTTATGCACAGTGGAGGATTACTCTGTCATAAAGAAGGATGAACTTGAGTCATTTGGCAGAAAATGGATGCGCCTTGAGACCATGTTAAGTGAAATAAATCAGACACACAATCTTATATATTGCATCATTTCTTGTATAAGAGCAAAAGAAAGCATAATAGGAGGAAAAACAGAAAGTTTCCTAGAGGAGAGCTTCCTTTATTAGTCAAAGCATTGTGATTTCATTTCTGCATTTTGCTGTCATATCAGTTTACAACTTTTTAAAAGTGTATATGCTTTATTCTTCACAAACCAGGGTGCTTTCTCCATTCCTGATAAAATCACTTTGTACTTCTGTCAAGTAAGTAAACCTCTGGATTTGGAAAATAGGGGGCAACCAAGAAATAGAGGGAGGTGGGAGGGAAAGGAGGGATAAGGCATGAAAAATCAGAATTAAAATGTGTTATGTACATGTACCAACTCCCCACAAGTAATGTAAGCATGTACTACTAACTTGGACTAATAAATTAAAAATATAGCATTCTCTGAAAAAATTACAATGTTGTGTATATATCAGTTCAATTTATATAACTTTAAAAATGATAAAATTATTATAATTGAAATAGAAATAATTCCCATGGATTAGGGATGAGTGATGTATATGATAATAAAGGAGATTAACTGAGAATTTATGGATGTGAAACAGATTTTCTGTTTCTTGTTTATGATGGTACTGGTTACATGACTCTCTGGAGACATTAAAATTCATAGAAGAGTAGATCACAAAATCAAATGCATTGTACAAAAATTGAAAATAAATAGCTCTTCAATAAGGTGGGGGGATGTGCAATGAACTCTCATTATGAAAACCAACTCTATGGTTGACACAGAAGTAGGTACTTTAATGCTAGGTTAGACCATATAGTAAGAGGTGGGCAACCAATGAATGAAGAACTTTGTCTGTGTTTAGAGTCACCCCCCGTTGCAGACCTTACTGCCTGAGCTCTGACTCCTGTTGGATCAGCAGGCACATTAGATTGTCATAGGAGCAGGAAGCCTACCATGAACGGTGTATAAATAGGATCTAATTTGAACCTCCTTTGATCCTTCTTGAAAACTGTTGCACCCCTACCCCACTACTGGAAAAAATGTCCCGCACAAAACCAGTTCATGGTACGAAAAAGTTTGGAGACCATTGCGTTCATGCATGAAAGATTTTAAGTTCTTAGCACAGAAAACAAGGGAACAATTTTATCACTTTTCTTCTTGATATATTCTACTAGAAGATAAACTTGAAATTAGTCATAATCATATATTGTTCTATTTAAACCAAATATTCCTTCTAAAATAATCAACACAATTATTTTTAAGGGAACATCATTATTTCTGATACAGTATTATATTTTTTAAATAGCATATTAATAAACTTTAATTTGCTTTGGATTGATCTTTTAAATGTGGAAGAAATTTTGAAAGGTGAAATTTAATATATCGTATGCCAGTAGGTTTATCATTCCTTTCAATACCGTATTTGAAATAAGAAATTCATATTTCTAAAAAGCATAGAAACATCACAGATATATATCATATATAGAAGAATCGAGTTTTATCACAGAAACAAATATATTAGCTATTATTTCTCCAATATTAGCATCCTTGTTTACAGAAAAAAGTTATGCTTCTGTTGAAAATATGTACCTAAGGCTTTTTTAGTCAATCATTCATTAATAACTTTCTTCATGATGCACGGATTTCCAATAATTACTAAAATACAGAGTGAACATCTCTAATTCAAAAAACTAAAATCAGAAATTCTTCAAACTTCAAAAATTTTTGAGTGTTGTCATAATAACACCAATGGAAAACTCCACATCTCACCTCATGTGATAGTTGCAGTCAAAATTCAGACATGCTAAAAAAGGCAGCGTATAAAACTACTTTGAGGTTATATCTTTGCTATTGCTGAGACAACATACCTGAGATAAACAATTTAAAAGGATGAAATGGTTTCTTTGGCCCACAGTTTTAGAATTTTTCTTCTGTGGTAACCTGATTCCACTGCTGTGGGACAGAATATCATGGCAGGAAGCAGGTGACAGAGAAAGCTGCCCACCTGGGAATGGAAAAGAAGCAAAGAGAAAGCAAAATATGGACTGGGGTCCCTGTATTCCCTTTAAAGGCACACCTCCAGGGACATAGCTTCCTCTTACTAGGCCCCATTTCGTTAACATTCCTCTAAATAGCAACAACACACAGGCGCGGGACCAAGCTTTTAACACATGGGCTGCTGCAGGACATTTAAAATACAAATGATAACATAATTTGTATGAAACTTGAATGCACTTTGTGTTTCTATTTGGTTCCCATTCTCAAGATAACTAATCATGTATATACAAATATTCCAAAATATATTAAAAACACAAAATCAGAAATATTTCTCATTCTAAGCATTTAAAGTAAGTATAACCTGTGTACTTTTTAGAAAGATTTAAAATACCGTCAACCCTTCTGAAAATATAGAGTGAATACATTAGTAATTAGTTCTTTAATTAATATAGAAACTTTAACATAAAGCTAGTTCAAAAGCATACTGACAAAATGGTTATATAATTCACCAGAACAGGCATTTTGAAATGTTTGCAGAATCAGAAAAAAAAAAAAAGAAAACAGTAAATGTCTACAACAAAATAAAAATATAACTTTTGGTGTTATCTTTCCTTCTAGACAGAAATTTGTTAAATTAAATTACTTCATAGAGTCTGGGTTGTAATCAGTTAACGGCATAATAAAGCACATTACCCTAAATAATTAAATAAGCCTTGAGCTGACTAGTTGATATTTTGCAAAGCGCTATCTCTACCTTTCCCATTTTATTCACATATTTTGGATTTTTTTCTTACTCTGACACTAAAGCTGGATAAAATATATAATTATACTTTTCAAGTAATTATAAATGCAGCTTTTATAAAGATCAATAATTTAATATTTAAGTACAATAAAAGTGAATAACTTCAATATATTCTGGGAAATGCTAGCACTATACATTGACACTATAAAAAGGCTTGTTTTTTCCTTTGTGCTCTAAAACAAGCATTGTTGAGCAAAAAAAAATGAAAGAAAAATCAATGCTAAACATCATGCAAACTTTAAGATATCTTGCAAATATTTGTGTTCTCTTTATTCCTATATTTTGAATAAAATGAAATACAAATATTGCCAGAATTTGCACACTTGAAACCAGATCACTCTAGATTTGTGAATAATTTTTAAAATAATTTCTCTTACAAAATCCTTCTATTCATTCTTTGTGAGCAGTTCAATCTACACTCTTGAGTTTTTTCAGCAGATGATTTGTGGAGAAGGATTCATTCGGTTTTCCAAACTCTTTTGAATTCCTATCTTTGATACTGTGTGTTTGGAACATTTATATATGTGAAACTGCAACTGTGGTATTTACAAAATGTGACAAAGTTTATGGCCTTTATAAGAAAATAAGGCAATTAGATGTATTCAGCAGCCCAACTTCGTGACCTTATCATCCAGATTTTCTCTGTTTTTTATCCCCTTTTTTATAAGTAAGGGTTCATTCAGCTATTTATAACTATTTTCAACTATTGAATTGACCTTTGGTTTTATAAACATCAGTAAATCAACCATTGAAATGCAATAAAAAATTTGCAACTGCAATTCATCATGCACAAAGACAGAATTATTCATGGCATCATATTGGCTAACAACTGGAAGGCAGTTGGAAACTTTCACAGCACAAAAGAGAAAAATTTCAAATTCTAGGCTTACCAGGTTAAAAAAAAAAAAAAAAAACCCTCTGAACTCTATGCTTAACCTAAGAAGGAAGTTCAGGTTACTAAATAAGTTTTGTGTTTAGAAAAAAATATAAAATTTTATTTTATCATTAAAGAGATCTTTTAAAGGAACAGAATATTTCTAATTTGTGAATATGTGTCTTATATCATGACTAGTTCATTTGTGTGTATAATTACAAATAATTCAAGGGCTCAAATGAATACTTACTGGAATCACTATTAATTTGGTACAATTTGAAACAGCTAGACAATTAGCTTTTCTCAGGGTTTTATTATTTTATCACTTTTATAACTCTTCACTCAATTTCAGAAGAGACATAAGCTTAAATATCATATGGTTTGTCTTATATGAGAAACCCAAAATATAAATAAAAAACAAAGTAAAAGATAGACAATAGCAAGTACAGAGATAAGTCTTTGTCTAATGGTAAGGGAATCAGTAGATGAAGGGAGGGGGTGATAGTGGTGGGAAAGGGGATGAAAAGGAATTAAGATGTGTTATGAACCTGTACACCTGTATGCAAGAAATGTAAACAACCACTGAAAACATATAACAAAAAAATAAAATAAATAATTGCAGAGCTTTGAGATAACTTTTACAAATAAAAGAAGTAATCATTTTTCTTATTTGTTCACGTCTGTCATATTTGGCTTTTCATAAGTACAGTATATGCATGCTCACTAATTTACACAACCATATTTTTCATAATTTCCTATATTGGAAACTGTTAAAACATATGTATTTAACAAGATCATTATCTAGACAATATACCTAATTCTAAGCAGTAAGAAAACATTTGGTTTAAGCACATTAATTTGTTAAGTATTGGTGAAACAGTCAATGTATTGCAAGGGTTCAGGATTAGCTCCTACTGCTGTTTTGAATCTTATTTACCAATTTCTTCCAATGTGCAAATTACACAAGAACAATTGACTTTTGTGCCTTTATTACTCCTGTATGCCTTCTTTAAAGTGGCAATACATTCTATTTTGTGTTTTTCATGTGGCACTGGAGATCGATCCAGGGCTTTGTACATGCTGGGCAAGTGCCCTACCATGAACTACATTCCCGGCCCTCCTCTTCCTCCTCATCCTCCACCTCCCCCTCCTTCTTCATCTTTGTTAGTAATAGGTAAGTTACATGTATTGCATGTTAGTAATAGGTAAGATTTACATTCATCTTAGGGAGTAGACATATGTATTTAACCCATCTTAATTCTTTTTAGTAGCTATCCTGGGTGCCTGTTCCTCTGTCTCTAGATACCTTTCCCATTTGCAAAGAACCTATCACACTATTTCCTATATTCTATCTTTTATTTTTAAGTTGTTTCTACTTTGAGCTTCTCATATAAAAGAACTTAGACAAGATTTAAATGTGTGTGTCTGATATATTTCACTTAATATTATGGTCTCAAGGTCCACCAACTTTCATACAAATGATTCAAATCTATCCTTTAATCTTTTTATTTATTTGCTTACTTTCCAAGGTTTTCCTTGAATTTGTCATTCTCCCGCCTCAATCACCCAAGTAGCTGACATTACGTGCATGTGACAAGATACCTTGCTTATTTTACTGTGAGGAAACTTTTCTGACTGCATACACACACACACACATGCACACACAACACGCAACATGCACGCACATACATAGAACAGTAAGACTCCCTCAGCATCCCCATATAGCAATACAGTAATTATGAGTCTTAGTCTGTGTATTTAGAAGCACTTCTTCATAAAAATTAAATGACCTGACTGTGACTAATTGAAAATAAAATGAAAATTATACTGATTTCATGCCCACTCTTCTAACCATCATACCAACAAAGGTCTTTCATGCCTATGCCTTTCTTCTTAAAATCTCACTTTAGATAAGTTCTCTAACTGGTTTCCCTATGTCCACAGTCTCCACAATTTGATGCATCTTCCATAGCGATAAAAGATAAAAGATACAACTCCTTGTTAGTATCATGATGACTATCTTCCTCATGTGATTGTCCTTGGACAAACTTCTCTTGTTGAAAAAATTGAAATATTGTTTTCATGTGTTTCCATTTTTAAACTTGAAAAGCTTGTAGAGATGATATAATATACCCTCTTATTTGACACTTAGAAAAACTGAAGATGAAAGGAAAATTACGCAAGGAATTGATTTTTCCAAAAATGATTTTCTGCATAGTACATGATTATTGAATGTTGTCTTATGATTGAGAATATGATACATGAAAAGTATTCATTCCTGTACATTTAAAACATTTTCCAGTGAAAATCAAACCTATTTTCCCAGGCTTAGGAATCATTATTCCTTCAGATTACAATCATTCATAAATGAGCTAGCTGAAACGGTCTTGGATAAATTTCTTTACTTAAATATTTCTATTTGCATTTCTGTCATTTATTATGAAACCATTACCATTCTTTCCAATTGTAGACTAAACATGATTAAACGTGACCTCGTTCATTTAATTTGGAAGGCTAATATCTTTAATTTATTATTGCTCCTGGCAGATTTTATTCTCTTAAAGCACAGATCTGCTTTTGTCTTTTATTCACATTCTGTTTCTTCTCTACAATTGTAGGCATCCTGAACACGTTTTTGGGTCCTTGAACAATTATGTCCCTTTATAATGTCTGACAAAACATATTGCATACAATAGGTGCAAAATAAATTCTTGTAGAGTGAGTACATAAATGATTTAATTACCAACAGTTACCAGAAGTTCTTCCTACTTAATTTTTGTCTTTTGAAACTTTTGAAACTCATTGCTATGAAGCCCTATGCACATTTTGTGATATTTTGTCCTTATTGTAATGCTCAGATGGATTATGCATCAACCATCAACAATCTGTTTATGAAAAGGGAGCACTATGGGAATTGTCTTCACATCAGTGCGTACTAATGAACATTTGCCGTTCTACAACTGCTGGGCTTTGCAAAAGTAGATACTTGATAATATATTTATTTCTCCTTTAGAAATGACTTATTTAGAGGAAATGATAGAAAGAAAAGATAATCATACATTATACTACTGCGGGTAATTATTTTAAGAGAAAGAAAGCTTGTAAAAGAAAAATAAAAAAAATACACCAAAAATATACACTAATAATACATAAAATATTATAGCATATTGAAAAAGTAAAACGTTAACAACTCTTTATATTGTGAAACATAAAATTCTTGAGTAACTCTTTATTCAAAACTGTACAGTAATACCTTGGTTCACGATCACTTCTGTCTGCAATTTGGTTTGCAAACAAAAGCATTCAGCAAAGTTTTGCTTCCATTCAGAAACTCCACATCAGGTGACAAACACAGCCATAGCGATCTTCCCTACACAAACCCAAACACAACCATCTTTCCTCAAATCGTAAAACAAATTTGGAAACCGAGGCACCACTTTATTTTTCTTTGTGACTAGCTAAATTTCTGCATTGCTTCACTATGTTTAAAGTACATGTCTAGTCTTAAAATTCTTCTGTGAGAAAATTTGCAGATGTACTCACAATGCTAAAAATTATAACAAATATTTATCATGGATTTCTACTTTGACTCTTATTAACAAGGAAGACTTTAAACCAAAGCTGCAGTGTTGAAACATACCAAAATCAAAATAGATTTTTATTCATTTGTGTGCTTGTGCATGTGTAAAATTTACTTTATTCCCTCCCAGCATCTTTTGTAGGTGTTTACCTTTGATCCAAATAAGAGTAAACATATAATTTGATCCGTTGAAGCATATAATTTGTCTCTGTCTTGAGTAGCTAAATAAGAAGTTAAATATTGTCACACTTTATATAGTGCAATATGAAATAATAAACAATTTATAGAGATAGGCCCCATCTCTATTCACTTTGGAGATATGTAGACATCTCATAGATTTTTAACCTGGTTGTTTTATGGCATAGGCTATACAAGCAAAATTACATAATATAATCTCCAAAATTACAATATTCTTATTGCTCTGCTTTTTTCAAATTTTGTCTACTAGTAATTCTTTGAATTCATTTTACGTATACATTTTCTATTTTATTAACATGAAATAATTGTACATGTTTATGGAACACAATGTAATATTCCAGCACACTTTTGTAGCGCGTACTGATGAAATAAAAATATTTAGCATTTTCTTCTCCTTGCCATTATTTTATGCTTATAGATGCTTATAGTCTTTGAACTTCTCTGTTCCTATTCCTTACAAAATATGTAATCGTTTACTCTGGTCTGTAGTCAACCCACTGTGCTGCAGACCACTAGATCGCAATGCTTTTAGCAAATGTATTTTGGTACAAGTAATTAATTATATACTTTATCCCACCACAAACCTCTAACAATCACTATTCTACATTAAGATTATTACTTTTATGTACTACATCTAAGAAAGAATGCACAGTATTCGTCTTTGTGCAACTTGCTTATTTCACTTAACATAGTATTATTACCCAGTGTCTTAGTTATTTTTCTCATTGCTGAGACAAAATACCTGACATCCCAAGTTAAAGGAGGTAAAGTTTATTTCAGCTCACAGTTTGTAGAGTTTTCAGTTCATACTTGGCTGGCTCCAAAGCAAGGCAGCACCACAGATGACAAACAGTCTATAGCAAAGCAGGCAGGGGAGAGCAAAAAGAGGCAAGCAGCAGCCTGCCTTTCCCTTTTGTACCACCCAGGCCACAAACCATTTGGGTGGTGCCACCCACACCTAGAATGGGGCTTCTCTTTTCAGTAAATTTATTCAGACACACTCAGAACTATGCTAATTCCAGTCATTGGACTAATATAATACCACACACCCTAGATATATTGTTAAAAGAAACCTGATTTGTCTTTCATCATGAGTGAAAAGTTAAAAACACACCAATGGTCACATTTTAAATCAGACTTTTTTTTTTTAATTAATCCACTATGAAAGTGAAAAGATAATTGTGAAGGCATGTATCTAGATGTCCCTCCAAAGCCTCGTGTGCTCATAGGTGGAGCTTCAGGGAACTGACTGGATCTAGGATATGTGATACTAAATTAAATCCACTGATTGGAAGTAGCATAGTTCTGGGAGTGGCTAAATGGATTACTGAAGACAGAAGCCCCACCCAAGGTGTGGGTGGCACCACACAAAGGGTCTTTTACACCCAAAGGGTTTGTAGCCTGGAACTGAAAATACAACTAAAATATATATTAAATTCTACTTAGAACAAAAGAGAACTATATTGACATTAATTAGAGCACAGGGGAAGACTTAACAAAGCAGAGAAACAGTGTAAAGTTCCACAGCCATTGTGGAAAATAGTACAGAGAATCAGTTTCGAGCTTAGAAAACTGATCATTTTTAATTTTTTTCCTCATTTTTATTAATACATGTTTTTGATGCATAATGAGGACATTCATCACAGGAAGTTGGTAGATGTACATACCACATCTTACTCTTTTTTACTTCCCCTCCCCTTTCCTTTTGTCTCTAGGTCCACTTTACAACTCCAAAAGGGCTAACTCCCTGTTTATCTATGTTTCTTTTTGCTTTTTATATTACTTATACTTTGAGTTTCTCTCTGAATCATGAGCCTAACTTTGGATATTCATTTTACTAGTAGAGTGGGGGGTTGAAACAGAATAAAATAGAAGATAGATTAATGGGAAGTAGAGAGAAATTCAAATAATTGCCCAAATTATTTATTCTGTTGTTTCAATAATATTTTAAGACATATGTCAATTAGTTTCATTTATATACTACTAGGTTTTTTTGGTTGTTGTTGTTCATCGGAAAGAAAACTTTGTTCTTTTGTTTCTTCTTTGTACGTGAGACTTTTTTTTGTCTATGACTTGCACCTTTAGTAATGTTTTGGCCATTCTTTTATGATCACATTACACAATATATTAAGTCTTTTTATTCTCTAATTATTTTTATGATATTTTGTCTTTTTTTTCATAGAAGAACAGTGGTTTTTATATTTTCTTTATTAATATTTATTTTTATTACATTAAATTTTTAAAAATAAAAATGTCCTCTAGGTTCCTTAACATCAAATATGGAAAGATTTCCTATTTTATTAATACTAAATTCTATTCCATTGTGTATATACCACATTTTAAATGTCTATTCATCTGGAGATGAACATGTTGACTATTTTAACCTTGTGGCTATTAATAACAAAACCATAATAGCCCAAGTTTGGAAATATCTCTTCAGAATTCCATTTCAATATTTTTATTTATCTTAACACTGAGGAACAGGTTAGCTGGAACATATTGTAGTACTATTTTACTTTTGGGAGGAAACTCCATACTGTTTTCCTTAACAGCTGAGCCTCTTACGGTCACAGTAACAGCATGAAAAATTTCTGATTTCTCCATGTCCTCACTGGCATTTATTATTTTCTGGGGATTTTTATTTGTGTGGTTGGTTTTCAAGGATTGTTCTACTCTCAAATTTTAGGTGACATCTCAATATGGTTTTGTTTGGTATTTCTCTTATGGTTATTGGTATTGAACATTTTTTTCAAATACTGTTGGTTATTTGTATGCCTTTATAGCAATGTATATGTAGGTCTTTATTCATTTTTAATTTGTTTAGTTTGTCTGCTATTTAGGGCTAGGAGATCACTACTTGTGTTGAAGATTATCATTTATCAGCTATGGTTTTTAAATATTTTCTTCCATTCTACAAGTTGCAGTTTTACTCTAATAATGATTAGATTTATTATACGGAAACTTCTTTTTTGGGAGGGAGGGTTCTGGGGATTGAACTCAGGGCCTTTCACTTGTAGGCAAGTGCTCTACAACTTGAGCTGAATCCCCAACACAGAAACATCTCTTTTTACATAGTCCCACTTGTCTTTTTCCTTTTGTTGCCTAACTATTTTGTGTTATATCCAATAAATCATCTCCAGGACAAATGTCATTAAGTTTTCCTCATTTTTTTCTTCCAGTGGAGTTGTACTTCCAGGTCTTACACTTAGGTCTTTAATGCATTCTGACTTGATGATTATGTATGGTGTAAGCTTTGGGTACAATATCATTTCATAACACCTTATGTTAAAGAAATGGTCCTTTTTGCATTCTATAGTGTTGGCAAACTTATTGAGGGTTGCTTGATCATGTATGTATGGCTTTCTTTCTGAGCTCTCTATTCTCTTTGATTGATCTATCTCTTTTTATGCCAGATTTGTCCTTCTTTGCAGGTATTTGGCTATGACATGTTCTTTTGATTTCAAGCAAATTTATGATTGTTTACTGTTTCTTCAAAACTATCACATGGGTTTGATAGAGATTATATTGAAACTTTAGATTTTTTGAGTTTTATGGACATTTTAACAATATTATGCCTTTTAATTCATTAACATAGGAAGCATTTACATTTATTTGTTTGTCCTTTTATAAGGAGTTCTAATTTTCAATGTACTTTTATCTCTTTGGTTAATTATTTATAAATTTTCCAACATTTTGAAGCTGTTACATATGGGGTTGTAGTCTTAATTTCTTTTTCAAAGTTGTCATTGTTGTGTAAAAAGGCAACTAATAGTGCTATGTTGATTTTCTATCCAAGATTTTCTGAAATTAATTAGTACTCCTAACAGACTTGTTTTGGATTCTTTCAGGGGCTTTACCATGTGAGATCATGTCATCTATGAGTAAATTAATTTATTTCATAATCCCAGTGGTCATGGAGTGTGACTCTTTAACATGCTGTTGAATCGAGTTTGTTGTATTCAACTGAATATTTTTGCATCTATATTTACGGTAGATATTGGCCTACGGTTGTCTTATAGTGTCTTCTTTCATTTTTGTGTCAGGATGTGCAGGCCTCATAAAATGAGATTGGTAATGTTCTCCCCTCTTCATCTTTTGGTAGAGATCAAGAAGTGTTGCCACTAAGTCTTCAGCTATTTAGTGGAATTCCCTAGTAAAACTATCTGTTCCTTTGAAGAAGACTTTTGTTTAAATCTATTTACCTTTTGGAGATCTGTTCAGAGTTTCTACATTTTATGATTCAGTTGAAGTAGGTTGGATATTTGTGGAAATTAACCCTTTTCTTCTAGATTGCCCAAGTTGTTGGTGTGTAATTGTTCATAACATTCACTTAGAACCCTTTTTATTTCTATACCACTGCTGGTCATGTTTCCTCTTTCTTTTCTGATTTTATTTAAAAGTCTGTCGATTTTGTTGGTATTTAAAAAAACAACTTTTTTATAGTTTTTTTTCCTATTTCGTCAATGTCTCCTGTAATCTTTATTATTTCTTCTGTTAACTTTGGATTTCATTTATTCTGTTTTCTAGTTCTTTGAGGTGAACATTTGTGTTATTTATTTGAGATCTTAAATTTTTATTTATTTTTTTTTTGAGATCTTAAATTTTTAAAATAGACATTCATTGTTGAAGATTTCCCTCTTGGTACTGCTTTTGCTCTACACAGTAAGTTTTGCTATGTTGTGTTCTGATTTTCAATTTTTTCAAGATTTTTTAAATACCTCTTTAGAGTTTTCCTTTGATCCATTGGTTGTTTAGGAGTATACCTTCATATTTGTGAAATTTTCATTTTTGCTTCTGCATCAAATTTAGTTTCATTTTATTCTGTTTAGGATATACAGTTTGCATAATTACAATGTTTTTAAATTTTCTACGTTTATCTCGTGATCTGTATGAGATCTATACTGGAGAATGTTCTATGTATGCTTAAGAATATTTACATTCTGTCGCCGTTGAGTAGAATGTTTTGTTCATATCTATTGAGTCCATTTGGTTTATAATGTTCATGTCCTCTATATCCTTAAGAATATTTTGATAGGTGTTCTATTCATGATCAAAGTAGAGTATTTTAATCCACTACTATTACTGTGCTACTTCCAGTATTTTTTTTAGTTCTGCTCTTATTTGTATCCTAATTATTATATTTTCCTGGACAATAAACCTGTCCTCATTATACAATTTTCTTCTTGTCTCTTACAAGAATATTTTCTTCCAGTCTATTCAGTCTGATATTAGTATAACCAACCCTGATCTCTTTTGATTATCCCTGGCGTGAAATATCATTTCCTAACCTCTCCCATTCAGCCTACAGCCAGCAAACAGTTCAATCACATTTATTCCTCCATGCAGTCACTCTATATCTTTTGATACTGTAGATTAACCCTACATTTAACGTAACTACTGATTGGAATAATTACTACTGTCATTTTGTTAACTTTATTTTGTACACTTTGTAGCTTTTTGATCTCTTTCCCTCTTGTTATCTTTCTTTATGTTCTGTTGACTTTTTTTTATAATTACATGCTTTTATTCCTTTTCCATGATGCTTTATACCTATTCTGTAGATCGTTTTTGTGGTTTTCATGAGACATCTTATATTTTAGCAATTTGTTTTAAGGTAATAAAAATTTAGCATCAATTTTATATAGACTGCATTTTTACTCCACATGTCCCTTTGTCATTGATATCATAGTCCACATAATTTTATATTATCTATCCATTAAAATGTGTTATAGTTAATTTAAATACATTTGTGTTTTATTCTGTATTGGCGTTAAACACTATAAATCATCATTATGTTGTTATTGTATGTTTTTGTACATGTTTGTCTTTTTTCAGAAGCATTTGTGTTTTAATATGCTTCTGTGCTTCTGTTCAGCATCTCTTGTTCAATTTGTAGGATCACCTTTACCATTTGTGGTAAAGCAGGTCTCATGATGATAAATTTCCTTTTCCCATGTTTATGTAGAAAGGTACTTTTCTCTCCTTAATTTTTAAAGGACAGTTTTAATGAATAGAGTATTTTGGGTTGGTAAGTTTTTACTTTCAGCACTTCCATTCCACTCAATTCTGACCGTCAATATTTCTCCTGAGAAGTCCACTGATAGTCCCATGGAGGCTTCCTTGTATATGATAGTCACTTGTTCCTGTTGCTTTTAAATTTATTTCTCTTTGACACTTGATAATTTGATTATAATATGCCTTGGTGTGAACTTCTTTCTCTTCACCCTAGTTGGATTATTTGGGCTTTTATGAATTCATATGTCCATTTTCTCCCTCAGATTTGAGAAGTATTTGGTCAGTGTTTCTGCAAAATAATCTTTCTGCCCATTTCTTTCTCTCTTTTCCATCATTTACTTTATAATATGCACATTTTCATACTTGATTTTTCCACATAACTTTCCAAAGCTTTTATTTTCCCCGCTTTTGTCTTTTCTTGGTTTTCTGTTTCCCTGACTGGATAATTTCAAATAACTTGTCTTCAACGTTGCCTATTCCTTTTTCTGTTTTATAAATGTTTTTTAATTTCTCATGGAAACTTTTCAGTGAATTTCTGTGTTCTTCAGAATTTAGAGAATTTTGCACTAATTTTTTTGTTTCCTTTTAATATTTTCCATCACTTTGTATTTTGCATTTCTTCTTATATCATTTTCCTGATGTTCTTGAATGTGTTTATATGGATTATTTTGAATTTTTTGACAATCAATTAATATGCTTTTGCTTAAATAAGATTTATTGTTTTCTCCAGATTAACTTTTCTCCTTTTACTGTGCCATATTTCTGTGTTTTTCTTCTATTCATTGTTACTTAGTCTTGAGACCCACAGATTTAATCAAAGAGGCACTTCTTCCAGTTTTTAATGATCACTTCACACACAAAATGATCTTCACTAATCACCAGTAGGTTCGCTATCCTGGGATACTCTTGTACATTTTTTTTTGTATGCATTTTCTCTGGACTTTGGAGGGATTTACTGATTTTTTTCCCTAGGAGGTCATTATAACTCATTCCCTGATGTCTGCCTGAAATATTTCAGATTTTTAGAAGCTATCACAAGGTACTTAGCTGTTTTCTGTCAGCTGTTCCCAGGCTTCTAGAGAACTTTGGTCCTTTCAATGCTCCAAGTAAGGCAATAGAGAAATTAGCATTCTAAGGGGACACATGAAAAGCAGGAATGCTGGATACTTGCTAAATTACTCTCTACTTCTAGGGCCTCAAAGAGGAGGCCTCCAACCCGATTTTTGACTCTATGTGTTGTCAACTGGTTTTCTAAACAGCAGCAGGTTGTCCAACTCTATTTTGCTTTCTGCAGCCCCAAAGAATTAAGGGAATGCTAGATTCTGTCAGTGCTCCAAGAAAGGTAAGACAGACATCTGTCCCATGCAGTGTCCTCCAAAAATCTGGACGATTGGAATTCTGCTTTATTCTTTCTCCCCACGAAGAAACTAGGAGTGTGTTTTTCTCCCATCTGTTCCACACTGAGCCTAGGTGACTATAGCTTATGTGCATATATTTCTCTAAGCTCTTACTCTTTACAAAGAACTTCATCCTGGTCTTTCCAGTCAATTCTTAGGTAAACATAAGATAAAACCAGTTCATTCAGACATATCCTTTAAATATACGAAGGTGGGAATGTAGCTTCAATCTTGTCTTCCTCGTGCAGGAAGTACCTAAAAGCTAGTAGTTTTCTCTAAATTACACTGCAATGAGCCAAGAGGAAAGAGGGATAGTAATAAAGGGATTGCCATGCAATTTTCTACCAGATTTGATTGCATTCTCTTGGGGTAAAAGAGCACTTCACTCATTTCTAGATTTCTTACAATGGGAATTAGATTCTATATGGTGGTGAAGTGGAGAAGTGGAGTCTTGGCTTTCTTATTCTGCCATCATGCTGACATAATTTCAATATAAGGTTTTTCAGATTCATATATATATATATATGTGTGTGTGTGTGTGTGTGTGTGTATATATATATATATATATATATATATATATATTACTCTGAGAGGTTGAGGCATGAGGATCACAAGTTTGAGTCTTGCCTGGGTGATTTAGAAAGACTCTGTCAAAAACAACAACAACAAAAAAAATAAAAACAAGGGCTTGGAATTTAGCTCAGTAAAATAGACTGCGGTTCAATCTCCAGTACCACAAAGAAAGAAAAGATTGATCTATGCTATTGCATGTTTTAAGATCACATATTCATTATTATTACTCGTAAGTATCCACAATATATATATGTATCCACAACATGTGTTTACTTTGACTTTAAATCTCATATATTAAGTTTTATATGTTATTTATATCTTTGAATGAAAAAATTGTAAACTCATCATATGAAATAGTTCAAAACATAGAGTTAAAAATTGGGCATTTAGATTTGAAGGCAGAACATTAATTTTATTTCCTGCTAGAATATGCCAAAGTAAATATTTGGAGTCTCTAAATAGCTCATTAAAATAGGATGAGTTATACTATATTTGTTCAATTCTCTGGATAAAAATTAGTATTACTGTAATTCAATCTATGAGTTTCTAGACTAACCAAAGAAATCCTTACTTATTGGTTGATTTTATATTCTTGGTTTCATAGTATATTTGATCCGATGAGTGAATCAACACAAGCTAACATAAGAGTTAAGAAGACACTGAAAATTTCTACTGAAAGCCAAATACTAGGAAAAGTACCAATATTTTTAAACATGGAGACAAAGTTGTAGTAAAGCTCTTCTTTGTTATATCCCTGGACTGAAATATACATAATATGCAAGTAATGGGATTTTATACATCTCATTTATTTTACTTAACCATTAGTTTGCTATATACTGTTTAATGATAAGTTAAAAGAGAAAATTGATTTTATTTTGCTACAGGTAGTACAAACAGGATTTAGCTTATCTTAGAGAAAAACACTCTTAAATTTATTTTTACTGTTGTTTAACCTAAACATGCAAAAAATATTGAAATCTAATTTAAAAAGCACTAAAAGTCACAAGGAAATGAGTACTTAGCAAAAATGTTTATCCTCTTAGAAAGTATTTTAAAAACAGAATAAGCATGTTTATTTTATTTTCTCAAACACACTAAAATGCAAATAAAAGCCTACCATAAATCTTTACTTAGGGGCCAATGTTAAGATGGTTCTTTAATATGTCTGACATAATTAACCCAACAGAGTAATCAAATATTCCAAGGACAAAATATTTATTATATTGTATTTACATTTAGTCCTAGCTATGCTAAGTTTAAAATTAGGACCTATTATCAATAGGTTGAATCAAGTAGTAATTTCTTGTGAATAAGCAAGGCACAAAAAATGGGCCTATCTCAAGATTGTCACATCACTACAGAATAGAAAATGGAACTGTAATTTTAGCTGCTGTGATTGCTAGAAAAATATTCTCAGTCTCAAGTTATAGAGGTAATTTCTATGTGTTATGTTTATATGCAGAAAACTGAAGAAGAAAGATGTAACCAGAAAAGAATAACCCTAAGAACTGCTTCATAATTCAACATATAAGGCTACAGAGCTAAGAGCTGGTACTGGAAAAAAGAGAAAAAAAAAAAAAGATAAGTGATCATTAAAATAAATCCCATAATTGTTACTTTGTTGCTAAGAAAAAAAATTCAAACATAACAATGAAAACTTTCCAATATAAAATACTCTATTTTCCTTACAGTTTTAATATTATCTTGAAGCCTATGATCTTCCCTCAACTTATATTATTAATTGTAAACATAATCACAAAAATTTCACAATACCTTTATTTCTACAAATACTAGCTCATGGTCCTTATTTATTTCATCTATAGGTTTAATCTTGGTATTCAAGAACTTTGAAATAATTTTCATTAATACAATTTCCAGTTGTATCAAATACTTAATTTCTAATGCCATATTTTTAAGCAGAATAGTAATTGAGATTCATTTTGCCTGGTAGAACTAAAATTGGAAATGAAATTGAAGGGACATTAGTCAATTTACTGACAGAAAATAGCAAACAATCTTCTGTAAATAACAGGAAGATCTTTTCAACCAATTATGCTTTTACTTCTGAATGAAACCTCTAATAATCTTATTCCATGTGTAATTTTATGTCCTTGGGAACAAATTAAAAACTGACAAATTTGTTTTTCAAAAAGTAGAGAAATACTTTCAGTCATCAAGATTAAATACACTCCTCTCCTCTGCACATCATCTTCCTTTTATATAATATCTATTACACCTCTTTGTCCTTATTTACAATTATGGTTTCTCATATCAGAGAAACAATTCGATGTGTGCTCATGAGTGTCTGATTTATTTCACTTAAGAGTATGTTCTCAAGAAACATCCATTTATATTTGAATGACTCTAGTTTATCCTTTTTTATGGCAGTGTAGTACTCCATAGTGTAGAAAAACCACATTTTCTTTAGCCATTCGTTGGTTGTTGGGCATTTAGGTTGTTTCCAAGACTTAGCTATTACAAATTGCGTCACTATGAACCTGGTGGTGCATACATCCTTGTGGTATGACGGTTTTAATTCTTCTGGGAAGATCCCCAGTAGGGGAATAGCTGGGCCAAATGGAACCTCCAGTTGTAGTTTTTTGAGGAATCTCCATATTGATTTCCACAGTGGTTGGACCAGTCTACAATCCCACCAACAGTGGAGGAGTGTTCCTTTTTCCCCACAGCCCCACCAGGAAAGAAGGGGAAAAGCAGAAAGGCAACAGGGGAAAGAGGAGAATGGGAAAATATGGAAAATGATGAATGAACCTGCTGTAAATAGGGAGGGAGGGTGCAGAGGGGAGGGGGGTAAGAGGGGGGAGAACCAAGATACATCATGTATAAGTACAGAATTAATGTAATGAATGTGACCATTGTATGTAGAATGTACCAATACATGTTCTTGGTTTAAAATTAAAAAAAAAAAAGATTAAATGCAATAGGCAATCAGGTAACTTCAAGATGCCAAGCACCACTAAAAGAATGCGGTTTAGAACTATAATATTTGTGGTAGAATGCCAAACTGCACTGTTAATTTCTGTCAGCCTTACTAAGCTGGTTACAGGGTTTACTTTCTTACCAATAAGAGATAAACAAAAAAGAACCCATGTATAACGAAATAGACTGCTCTGGGACCATGTTGTTTTTCAATATTTGACTAATTAGTATACATCTTTATAAAACTCATGTACTAAATACATGTCAAGGAGAACAACACTACAATATCCAAAACAATGTCTAAGAGGATATGTCCTGAAAAACACATTGCTAAGTTGAAAATATCCAAAGTTAATAATGCATTTAATATTCCTAACCCACAAAACAACATAGTTTACCAATATGACACACTGTAAAATAGCATTTGTTTAGCAGTGTGGGTGCACGGATGACTGGGAGTGGTAGCTTCTGTTGCCACTGGTAGCTTCTGTTGCTGACAAGAGAGGATCATAGCACATATCACAAGCATGGGGAAATATCAAAATTCAAAGTACAATTTAGGGCTGAGGATTTATCTCAGTGATTAGAGTGATTACCTTGCAAGCACAAGGCTCTGAGTGAGTTTGATTCCCAGCACAAAAAAAAGTACAATTTATACTGAATTTATATAACTTTCATATCATTGTAAAATTGAAAAATTCTAAGTCAAGCAATTGTAAGTGAGAGATCTTCTATATTTTTGTTTGTGAGTTACACATATTTACAACAAACATATGGTATATTTAGTAGATAGTTCAATACTAGAAATTGACAAATTATTTTGGTTTTCTTCTGACATTAAAATTTTACCCTGATATTAGATGGGTGTTCTTTACTTGTTTATTGCAATTTGAGTAATCATTTTTCTTCCAGAATTAGAAATAATACTCATTTTATAAGTCATGTTGAATATACAGTGGTGGGATATTTTTAGTACATATTTCAGCAACCCACCATGAGATTCTGAGGAAAGCTATTCCTTTTTTTGTGACGATGTGAGATGATCTTCTGAAGTGTATGGAAGAAATTTTACTCATTCTTTGATCTATATATAATACATGTTGCTTTTACCTAGATAGTTGGATAAGACTTTGACAATTAAGCATTTAATTATTCTCATCAAAATGATTTTAAGTTTTCCGTACTTCATAGGCATGTAATTTGTATTTTAATTTCAAAATATTTTCAAACTACTTGGTTTTCCAAAATGGATCCTTATGAAATATTTAAAAGATTTTACTCTTTAACACAGAGTATACAAAATTTATTTTTTCCTTTTTAATGTGTGTGAAAAATGCAATTCACTGAAACTCTGAATATGAGTCTAAAATGATGGTATTATGTTTTAGTTAGATGGCTGATTTTTAAATGTAGCTACAGCACCCTATTTGTGTACATGTTGCACAACATTGTAAATGTCTGAACATGTTTACTCCAAAAAAGTTAAACTGTTTCCTTTTGTTTGTTGTTTGAGAAACTTTCCAAAATTTTTCTTAGGAAGAAAAATGTACCAAGGCTTCAGATTTTAAGTTAAAATTAAAGAAAAAAAAAGACATTGTTAATTTAGTAAACATTTGGCAAATACCTAATAAAAGCAAGGTGTATTTTAGGTTGTTTTTACTGAAGGGTTGTAAGAAAGCAAAGAAAATATTTTCCTTTAAAAGTTTAGCATTCAGTGGGAAGATATAAGGTGCATGTAAGTAATTAAAGGAATGGTACCAAGTAGAATGTAAATATAAAGTAAGTATATTGTACCTAAAGGAGAAGTATATCTGTAAGAGGTAGAAGTAAGAGAAAGTGCTATAGCAGAGATATCAAGTTTAGAAAAGCAACATTATTGCTAAGTATTAGTCTTTGTCAAGATTATCTTTTTGAAATTGCAAGAATAGAAATCAAAGCTGAAGAATATAAAATAATGTATTTGCTCTCGCGACTATAAGGAGTTAACTGTAAACCAAGTCTAGTCTTTGCTGCCAATGTGAGAATCAAGTTTTCACATTAGGTACTCTCAATCTATTGTCTCAGCTTTTCTTTATGTCAACACCATTTTCACACAGGTGCCTTCTGGTAGCTTTAGATTTATACCATAACAGCTTTGCACCTCCAGGGAAAATGAAAGAGGAAATTCACAACTTATTAGTGGTAAGGTAAAATTTAATGAGTCCATTTCAGATCATGTGCTCATATTCAAATAAATCCCTGTGTCCAGAAGGATGTAATGCTCTGATTAGCAACACCTGAGTTATATACTTTAACCTCACATCGGAAAATAAAGGTGGAAACATTAATCAAACCATATAGAAAATCCATTACCATAAGAAAGAAGAACTGGCTAATTAGTAGGAAAATAAAATTCCCTATATGGTGAAATGCTGGGGAAATGGCTTAACATATTTGAACTCTAGCCCTCTCATCTAAAAAAGGAAACACTATAACTAACCTCATAAGATTAATGTTATAGTTAAATTGAATGCTGTGTAGAAAGCTTCTGGTATTTAGCATAATTGTGGGTAAAAGTTTCTTTTCCCTTTCTATAGTTCCAGGTGTGCTGGAATTCTCTATTGGCCTAAAATTAAAGTGGGTATTGACATACGAAGTGAATCACATCTACACACACTGAAAGCTAATCGCATACATGGAAATACTCCTGTGTGATGTGGTAGTAATAGTGGTAGTACTGTAAAATATGGCTCAGAATTTTTACCTGAGGCAACTTTTTAAGCTATTACATTTACACTTAATCAAACAGAGGCAAAACTGACGGTCCGAATCTGAAAAATCTCAAGCTCTGAAATTTCAATTGGTTTAATACAACAAAACTTTAAAAATGGTTAGCAATTCTCAAGTTACTCTTAAAATTGAAATTGATTCCATAAAAATACTTTCACCTACTATGATTTGGGACAAGACTGTTTTTACCTGTACTCTAGACGCTATCTAAAGCATATTAAGCCTGAGAATCGGTGTATATTAGGTACTAAAATAGGTACTGAATCTACATTTAGGAGAATATAATCAAAATTTAGTGGATACTAGACAGAGTAGAAATATATCTTCTATTTCCTATGGGGATCTCTTGAGGGTAGACCAATGCATTTCTACATTTTTCATTGTAGCAGGGCATGTACTTAAGAGACCTATAAATGAAAAGTGTCCTTATAAGTTGCACTGAGACACCAGCATATCGCTTAGATCATATCAGATTTTGAGTAGAAATTTTCCACAAATTATTGCGTATCAGGCACAGATACACTCCAAGATATGATCCTAACAATACTAAAACCAATGATCTTCAGTGACCTACCTGTGATACTGTTGCAGATAGTTTTGGTTGTGCTCATGCTTAGGAAATGCATCTTAGAGAATCCTTAGTATTTTCATGAAACAGGCAGATACAGAAAGAAAAGTATTACACTCTAAAATCTGTCTAATAAAATACAAAAGAGAAATGGGTAATAAATACAAAACAGACAACATAAAAATGAAATAATAACAAAAAGATGGCTAGAGTAAATCATCAGTAAATATGTTACTAATCATGTTCATACGCATAGTTTGACATCACACCTTAGAGACAGATATTTTCTGATTGGTGTAAAATAGCCAATAAAATGCTTTCTATAGGTAACATACTTAAAAAATGATGGTTGAAAATAATAATGTAAAAATACATGAGATGACAGCATCAACTATATAGTGCTCTGGTTAAGTATTCATACACCCTAATCTGGTCATTAGGAAATATCAGAAAAACACGTAATGAGGGTAGTTCTATTAAAAATGAAGACAGAAAACAATAGTGGTTGGAGTAAAGATTGTATTCCTGAAAAATTTAATGTCAGAAAGTGCAAAGATGTTCCATTTTAAAGAAAACTAAGGAAATTTGACAAATAATTGTAATACATACCTCTAGACTCTTTCCTTATTGGGTTAATTGATAAAATTGTACACAAATGTTAGATTAAATTAGTATAACACTGTCAAATGTACTGAGTTTATATATGTAACCTGGTATGTTAAGCAGTAGGATGTGGTGTTTATAGGTTATCCTAAGATGCTTTAGAAAAGACACATGCGCACATATGAACACGTGTGTGCTGTGAGTGTATACATTACAGAGAGACATAAATAATGAAAGCAAAAGGCAAAAGATTAGCAAAGTTGACCAAAGGTGAACTTAGATATGTATGTCTTGGTGTTCCGTGTATTTGCATCAGTCAGTGTTCACTAGAGATAGAGATTTAGTATAAGATGTATATTAGGACCTACAAGGTAGGCTTGCAGTGGTGGCCTGCAGAGTTAGTTGTGAAAGACAACAGAGTTTCCTATGTGCTGGAGATTTAAATGAGCCTGTTAAAAGTTGCAGGCCTGGAGCTCACTGTAGAGTCCCATGTGAGTCCTTATCAGGAAGCTAAAGGGTCTGTGAGGGAAGGCTGAAGGTTATGTGTGAGAAGGGTGAAGAATCTGTGCTGAAAGACTGGAGACAGATGTCCAAGGCAAAGGCAAAGGCTGGAGCTCCTCTGAAGAAACAGAAGTGAGCTGTCTTAGTTACTTTTCTCTCATTGTTGAGACAAAATACCAGACACCCAAAGTTAGGGGAAGAAAGGTTTATTGGATCACAGTTTGTACAGGTTTCAGTCCACAAGCAGCTGGGTCCGAGGCAGGGTGGCATGGCAGACAGGCAGAAGGCAGCAAGGTAGGCAAGGGGACTAACCATCTTCTTCCTGTATTTTACATTTTATCCAAACTACCTGGCTTTAGTGTGGGCAGTACTCCCACCCTTAATCCTAATACCCTTAATCCTTGTGTCACATCCTTGATCCCAGCAGAACCATGCCAAACCGATCAGTGGACTAATTTAGTAGTCACACACTCTAGACCTAGTTAAGTCTTACCACCTGAGGCTGTGGGCGGACATCTAGACACAAACCATAACATGAGCCTTCTTTCTTCTTTCTCTTTTTTACTCCATTGAACCTGCAAGCCTGTTGGTTGGTGCCACTCATGCACAGCATAGGTCTTTCAGCTTCAGTAAGTCACACCACTCAGTCACACCCAGAGCATGAGTCAATCAGTGGGGTATTTCTTACTCAAGTTGCCACAATGGTTAACTATCACAGTCCACCCCTGTCGACTTGAAAACCAGACACATTTCCTTACACCATACTCTTCAGATTCCAAGACAAGATCATAATTCAGCCTAACATAGTACAAATATCCTGTATAAAAATGGAAACGCACTATTTCTCTCCCCAGAACAGGATGTACATGTTTTTTGAGTGACGCTGGCTCCTGACATTTCATAACTTGAAAACTGTAAGACAGGTTTGTCAATACTTAAGAATCAGGATTAACTCAGCATTGTATTACACAGGAAGCATATTGGGAGAGAGCTATTGTAATCCTCATTTCTGTAACTGATCATGGAGTCATAGTTGGGTATTTATATCTACCTTTTTCTGCTAGCCATTGTGTATAACTTTGGCCTTCAGGAAGCACCTCAGGTGATCCTGGTTCTTTCCCTGGGGGGTGACTCACACCTTCACTCCTGAAGGTTCCGGGCCAGCGGTCATTCTACGTGCTTGGGTTTCTCATTGACCTTAATAGCAGTGCATGGTAATAGAAAGAGGCAAGCTAGGAGCT
>PVJO010001531.1:60385-76624 GCA_004026905.1 Hystrix cristata
TTTTTTTTTTTTTTTTTTTTTTTTTTTTTGTACAAGGAGCCCAAAATGACCAGAGGAAAATTTTAACTTCCAGTTCAATGGAATCATTATTGTGCTTCCGGGTACAAGCCTTCCTCCCTCTGAAATTAAGCCTTTTAGGCAAGCAGATTAAAAAGTCATGGGAACAGGAAGCAAAATATTTTGCTAGCAGATCACTATGGGTAATAGTAAGAGGTACCATTCTAATTTCAACCCCTTGATTTCTGGACCTGTGAATCCTGGATATGGGAGACACATTACCATAAAATGGATGCTAATTCAAAATTTTGAAGAACACTGGCCCAGCCTGCAAGCTACTGCCACCTTCTTGGTGTTGTAACTGAATCTTCAAAAGGCTCTTCCACCTTTCCATCAATTTGCCTGCTTCTAGATAGCGAAGAACATGGTAAGACCAATGGATTCCATGAGCATGAGCCCATTTTCTCACTTCTTTGGCTATAAAATGTGTTCTTTTGTCAGATGCAATGCTATATGGAATACCATGTCAGTGGATAAGCCATCCTGTCAGTCCTGATGGTAGTTCTGGAAGAAACACTATATACAGGGAAGGTAAATCCATATGGAGAGCAATTTTCTATGCCAGTAAAGACAAAGTGCTGTCCTTTCCATGATGGAATCACTCCAATATAATCAACCTGCCACCGGGCTGATGACCACAGAGAATGGTGCCATATCAGAGATTCAGTGTTGGTCATTGCTCCTGGCATATTGGGCATTTAGAAGTGGCTGTAGCCAAATGTGCTTTGGTGAGTGGGAGTCCATGATACTGAAACTATGCATAACCTCCATCCCTGTCACCAGAGATAGTGTTCACTAGCCCATTGGACAATGACAGGGGTGACTGAAATAAAGTTTTGACTGCTATCTACAGAATGGATCATCCTATCGACTTGATGAATAAAGCCCTCTTCTGCTGAGGTAACTTTTATTGGGATGTTTACATGGTGTTATGGTTTGTGTCTAGATGTCCCCCCAAAGCCTCATGTGGTGAGAGATAGCTGGATCTCGAGTGTGTGATTACTAAATTGATCCACTGATCGGTTTGGCATGATTCTGCTGGGATCAAGGATGTGAAACTAAAATTAAGGGTATTAGGATTAAGGGTGGGAGTGCTACCTGCCCTAAGGGCAGGTAGCCTAGATAAAAGATACAGGAAGAAGCTAAGTAGCTGCTTGTTTGCATTGCTTATTTGCATTCCTTGCCTGCATTCCTCACTTTGCTGCCAGTCTGCCTTGCTGGTCTGCCATGCCGCCCTGCCTCAGACCCAGCGGACTACAGACTGGAACCTCTACAAACTGTGAACTAAATAAACCTTTCTTCCCCTAACTTTGGGTGTCCAGTATTCTGTCCCACCAACGAGAGAAAAGTAACTAAAACACATGGGATACAAATATCTTTACGTCCTTTGCCCATATGCATGTGGAGAGATCTATCCACATATCTCTTCCCCAAATATGTTTGACACCAATTTTCCAGTCATGTTCCTTCCAAGTTCCTGACCATCTGGCCAGATAACTGACTACAGCCCATGAATCGGTATACAGTCTCACTGGGCAATTTCTTCTTCCAGGCAAATTGTATTACCAGATGCAATGCCTGAAATTCTTCCCACTGTGAAGATTTCCTTTCACCACTGTGCTTCAGAGAAGTCCTGTAAAGGGGCTGGAATGCTGCGGCTGTCCACTTGTGGGTGGTGCCTGTATAATGTGCAGAACCATCCACAAGCCAGGCCCTAGACTACTCTTCCTCTGTCACCTGATCGTATGGCCATGAGGATGTAGGGGCACCCTGGGAGACAGAAGGCAATATAGCAGGAGCAGGAGTTATGAGCATTTGGGCAACACCTTCATGTAATTTACTTGTGCCCTCTGGACCTACTCTGTCCAGATCACATATATACCACTTCCATTTAATGATGGACTGTGGCTGTGCACACTCATATTGATGACTTTGTAGATCAGGTGATACCCAGCTCATGATGGGTAATTCAGGTCGCATCATAACTGGATATCTCCTGGTTAAGCTTTCAGTTTCCACTAAGGGCTAGTGTAGAGGATTAGGTTTAATATTACAAATCCATTTCAGCATTCAGATTTCCCTGGACCTTTGAATCCCACCATCAACATTAAGCAAAGGAATATCAGACATCTCTAATTTCCAATAAGCCATCTTTTGATTTATATTCCTGCCAAGCAGCCAAATAATCTACTAACACCTTCGTTAGCTACATGAGCTGTGACATTAAATTCAGACTCTGTACTTAATGGTCCCTTATTCACAAACTTAGCCTGGCCCAAGTGTATGATTTTGTCACCATTATCGCACATGCTGAAAATCCATTCTTACACTTTCTCATCAGGCCTCTGCTTATAAGAGAAAACTCAAGAAGTTCTTTGGAAGTATAGCAGATTTTTTCATGGATCACACTGTGTACCTCACATTTAGGAGCCTTCTGAGACTTAAGCCTGGTTATAGGCCTAGAGGCAAAAGTGAGTGGTGAGGGTCCTTGCTGGTTCAGCCCGGCAAACCCTATTAGAGAGATGAATGAAAACACTAGAGGCCAAGAATATCTATTTGGGGGGGACCATGGGGCTTCACTGGCTCAGAGTGAAGCCTCAAACTGACTCAAAACCCCAGATTATTTTTTTTTTTATAATTTACTAAGTACATGTTTTGGTACATTTTAGATATACACAAATGATTATATTCATCATGGTTAATTTGTACCTGTACATGATATATCTTGGTTCCCTCCCCTTCCCCATTTCTTTCTTTCACACCCTTTCCCTCCTTATTTACAATAGCTTTATTTACATTTTTACATTTTCCCTCTTTTTCTTTTCTTTTTTCCCTCTCTTCCTTCCCTTCCCCCTCCTCCCTCTCTAGTTCTCTCTCCCTTTTAAATATTATCTGTCTTTTTCACGGTATCTGTTATGACATTTGTCTTGATTTACACTTATTGTTTTCCTATCAGAGAAACAATTCGATATGTAGTCATGTGTTTCTGATTTATTTCACTTAAGAGTATGTTCTCAAGGTGCATCCATTTACCTATAAATGTTTCGAGTTTATCTTTTTTTATGGCAGAGTAGAATCCCATTGTATTAAAAAAACAAAACAAAACAAAACAAAACACATCTTCTTTGGCCATTCCTTGGTTTCTGGGCATTTGGGTTGTTTCCAAGACTTAACTATTACAATGTGTGCTGCTATAAACATGGTTGTGCATATATAGCTGTGGTACGATGTTTTTAATTCTTCTAGGAAGATACCAAGAAGAGGAACAACTAAGGCAAATGGAACCTCTAGTTGTAATTTTTTGAGGAATCTCCACACTGATTTCCACAATGGTTGGACCAACCTATACTCCAACCATCAGTGGAGGAGGGTTTTCCCCCCACACCCCCGCCAGCATTTGTTATTTGTTCATTTCTTGATAACAGCCACTCTTTCTGGAGTGAGATAGAATCTTAGTATTGTTTTAATTTGCATCTCTTGAATGACCACTGATGTTGAACCAGTGGAGTTGCTAATTTTCTACCCCTCAAATTCACTCCAGCAGACATCTCGACCCACTGGGGGTATCGAAGGAATTTCACAGGTCCTGAGGAGTGTCAACATTAGTATGCTTTCTCAATACAGGATTAGTGTCCTCAAGTGTAGGAGCAGAGGTCAACACCACAGGTGGTGGGAGTATGGATGCCTCCACCATGTGGGTGGGGAAATCTCTTCCTCTGGCAAAATAATCTCATTAGAGTCTAGGAGCTCAACACACAAGCTTCATCAGAATCCTCCTAAATATCTACATCCTAATTTATGGTATCCCATTCTTTTCTGATCAGTGCCCTCACCTTTACTTCAGATACATTTCCCTAGGTTGACCATTGAACTTATGCTGTATTTCACCCAACTGAATTATGAAGGCCTGTTTTTGTGTTTCTGCAGTTTTAGCCCCATGCCTAAAGAAGAGAAGGTTCTCTTTTAGGACATGCTGAGAAACTTAAATAATTTATGGGTGTCTGGAGCTAAGAATTTGAATCTTTGCCCTCCTCTTTTTCCTTTATTAATTTGTCTTCACAGTTAGAAGACTTTAGATTTTCTGTGAATGTTTTGAGCTCATTATTTCCCTGCACTATTTCACCCAGACATGCTAAATGTAACCAGCCAGCATCATTATATTTCCCACTCTGCCAAAAAAATATTCAAAATATCTTATATGGACACACTAAATTCCTCGCATCTCACAAGTGGTGAATTAACATAATCAAATGTATCTACATTGCATATTACTTTAAAGAAGTCACACCCTAGACTATCAGTACTCCACACGTTAAGAGGACAGACCTTTACATATTTGGGTTTCATCAAATTTGAGAGCCAACTCCTAGGAACCACTAAACTATTAATGAATTTCTTCTTTAAAATTCCACTTCTTTAGAACCAGTCCTGGTAGCAGTATCTTGTATCAAGTGCTACTACAGAAACAGATTTAATTACATATTTATCAGGACTTACAAGTCAGGCTTACAATGGCTACATGCGGAGTCAGGAATGGAAGGATGCACACTGCCTCCTGTGTGCTGGATAGTCAAAGGATGCATTCAAATATCACAGGCCTGGAACAAGGGGTAGAATCCTGAGCAAGTCCTAATGCAGAAGCTGAATGGTCTGGGATGGAAGGCTGAAAAGTCTGTGCTGCAAGACTGGAAATGGACGTTCAAGTCAAAGGCAAAGGCTGCAGTTCCTCCAAAGAAGCAGAAGTGAGCCTTCCTTCTGTTTTTCCCTTTTTTATTCCACTTAGAATAATGCAAGCCTATTGGCTGATGCCACTCACACTTAGGGTATGTCTTTCATCCGTAGTAAATCCATTTAGTCACATTCTGAACTATGCTAAGCCAATCAGTTGGGCATTTCTTGCTCAAATTGACAGAACTGTTATCTATCATTGTATCACTCTTATTTTTTAAAATATTTGTAAACGCTATGTCCTAAAAATTAAAAATATACAAACATGTTAAAAATGATATGTTTATGCTTAAATCACGTAATGTAAATAATACAAAACACAAATATTAATATAACTTATAAAAACATTGAAATATGAAATCCCTGCCATTTTTAGGTCAAAGGGAGAATTTTGTTTTATATTTTTATTAAAATTTAGCTGAAATTACATAAATTTACAGGTCATTACACAGACTTACAGAGCATAATACATTGTGCTTTTTGCTCATAACAACAAGCAATGTAAACAACCACATAACTGCAGTATTAAAGCATAACTACATAAAGTCGACTATAGTACCTAGTATATGCATTGCTGCTTTAAATTTGGGTTATTAGATTCTTGGTTTTAGGATATCTGTATTCATTTGAATTCTCATTTCCCTCCCTCTTTGTCTTTTTCTTGTTCCCTTGGACCCTTTGCCTATTGGCTTAGTTCTGTCCCCTTGCCTTTTTGCATCCATTGTTTTCTTTTGTATCCATTGTTTTCTTTTGTTTGTGTTTTGCCTTGCTCAAATGAGGGATACCATATGGTATTCAAGCTTGAAAGTCTGATTTATTTCACTCAACATTATATTTCCAGGACCATACATTTTCCTATAAATGACTCTAATTTTTCTTTCTTTATAGCTAAATAGCATCCCATTATATGTAGATACCACCTTTTTTTATCCAGACTAGTGCAACCATTATGGAAATCAGTATGGAGATTTCTCAAAAGCCTGAAAGTAGAAATCATGTATGAACCAGCAATTCCCCTACTAAGTATCTTCCCCAAAGAGCTAAAGACATCATACTACAGCGATACCTGCATACCAATGTTTATAGCAGCACAATGCATAATAGTTAAATTCTGGAAACAGCTTGTATACCCATAAACAGATAACTGGATAGAAAAATGGAGAATTATTGACCCGAAATTATAGATGGTTTCATATTGCTTACCAATGCATTAAGAGGGAAACATATTCAATATTCTTTATGATGCCTTAAGAACTTTGTTAGACACATACCTAACACTGTTTAATTACTTTTCTCCACAGGAGCAAAGAGAGTTTGGAATAGTAATTACCATGTTCCATCTCTTTGTCTCTATTTCTGTTGTCTTCATGAGTCATATTTCCTCTACAAAAGCACAAGCATTTTAAACTACACACTAACACCAAGAATGGCTTGCTCTTGCAGATGAGGAATGCAATTGTTAAACCATCCTTATGACAGAGTGTCTATATTTTTGTAAAGTAGAGATGAAATATCATTTTGGTTATCTGAAATCCTAAAGCCGCATTCTTCTATCATTTCTATCAGTAATAATAATCATTGTGGTATCTTGGCCTTCATACAGTGGCTTGTGTATTTCAGTTGATTGTAAACTCACGCGGGGAAGGAAGATGAGGTTTTATGTGCTCATGTATGTCCTGGACTTTTAAATATGAAATAGCATGTATGGAATAAAAACTGAATGGGTAGATACAGAACTATAGCTGGAAATATCAAACTTATTTCAGAGAGAACAATCAAGTTGACAAAGAAAATTTAAATATATATGATTTAAATAAAATAACCAAGAAATGCTGTATTTTATTAAAAAATTAGATCTTTTCAAACAAACAAATTATAAAGCTGTACATGTACTTAACTTTTCTCCACATTATGAAGTTGAAGAAACATAGACATTTATTTTCTCTACCCGTGAATATTAATATATGCATTAGGTCAAGCCAATTAAATGCCTCTACCTCAAATTTATTTATTCTTATTTATTTATTTATTTATTTTTTTGAGACAGGGTCTGGCTATGCAGAAGGCTGGCCTTGAACTCACTATGTAGCCCAGGCTGGCCTCAAACTTGCAGCTATCCTCCTGCCTCAGCCTCCTGAGAGCTGGGATTACAGGAGTGCACCACTGCACCCTCAAATTTAGATACTATACAGGAAGTGAAAAAAAAGTGCTGAGAGAGTTGTAAAGCAACTTCGTTGGAGTTAAAAATCCAAAGGTTGTTGTGGGGAATGTTCACTACCAGCAGGATCGGGAATATGTTTGCAAATTCCCACGTGTTTTTGGCTGCTTAAAGTCCCATTTTTATTCTCTGATTTCTCAACATTGTTCTCTAGTCTTCCCATTGTATAAGCCCCATGATATCTTCACAATAAATTAACTTTCTACTTAAGTGGAATTGATTTTTGTTTTTATAAAGGAAGAAACCTGTCTGATAAGCCATTAAATAGAAAGTAAAAAAATAGGAAGTTAACCAAATTACCATACAAGGATAATTTGTGTGGTACTGCAATAAACCTCTAGGAAACATGCAATTGCAAGCCTGGATAAAAATGCCTAGGAAAATGTTAGCGAAGGAAACCTAAAGGTAAGTTAGAAGAATAATATCAAATGACTATCATGGAATCTTATTTATATTTTGATTTAAGCAATGAAAAATAGACATACAACAATTCTGAAAGTATATAAAATAAACAATGAGACTGAGGAATCAGTCTGAATTGAGAGGGAGAGTATGCATGACTTTTATATTTAAAAGAGCTACTGGTGGTACCTACCTGCAATTCCAGCTATATGGAAGGCTGAGGCCAGAGGATTGCAATATGAGCTCAGCTTGGGAAACTTAGTGATTTAGTGAGATCCTGTCTCAAAATTAAAAATAAAGCAAGGTCTGGGGATGTAACTTAATGCAAAGACCCTGGGTTCAATCCTCAGTACCAAAATACTGTACTGCCATTGTCAAACATTATTTTTTCTGCTTTCTTTAGAAGGCTTTGTTTTGTGTTGGGTTTTGCTTTTGTTTTTACTTTTACCGGCCATTTGTAGGAACCACTTGAATGATGTAACTTGAGGAACATGTAGAAAGCTACTAAGAAAATATCATTTTGAGTCCTCCTGTAGTTTCTTCTTGAGTCTCCATTATTAAAGATTGATTTCTTCAGCTTGTATGTTCTTTAAATATTTCCTATAAAATGAAAATAATTTGAGGAAATATAATTTGTCAAAATTATTCATGACATGATTTAAGTAATGATAGAGTGGTATATGAACATTGAGAATAAAGTTTTCGTGGTTAAATGATAAGAATAGTGAACAGACATTTAAATCTTGTCTGTAAAATTCATAGCTTTTGGTTTATTTAAGTGAAATAGAAATGGAAAATATGAAGTTGCTTATTTCATGAAATTGCTGGTATATTAATAGAACAATGCAAATATTTAAAATTTTGCTTGCTATGCACTAGGCAGTTTGTAGATAAACAATAGATGTAAACTATTACTGTTAGAAATTAAGCAATCAATAAATAGTTGTTGAATACACACTGTGAAATAAGCACTGTGCAGCTTTCACAAACATGTAAGTTATGTTCTGGGTTTTCAAAAAGCCTATGATACATCTAAAGAGATAAAAGATATGTTTCCCTCCTAATTGTAAGCTCAAACCATACAAAGACATGATTAATATTGTCAGAGAGAAGAGCTACTAAAAGTTGAAGACAGCATGGGGGGAAGGAAGAGAGAGACCAAAAATACATTCCCATTCTTTCTCATAGCTGAAATCACAACTTATTTCAATAAAGCAGCCAGGTTATAGAAAGGTATGGAACTATATAGAGTTTTGATTTATTTTGCCTGTTCTTAAAATGAAAGACAACAAGGGGAGTCAGAGGATTTAAGACACAATTCAGCTCACAATTTTTTATGAATATGATTGTGATAGAAACCTGTAATTTGTATTTACAGAGCTTTTCATCATCATCCTTCTCTAAAATGGTTACCATTTAGAAATATATTACTCTGTTTCTTCCTTCTCAGGATTAAAATTTGAACTTGTAGCAGATCTATTATTTGAGAGTCTAGGAGAAAGTATGGTGTTAAGTATTATCTTGGTTACTTTTCTCATTGCTAGGACAAAATATCCAACACCCAAAGTTAAACGAAAGGTTTGTTAAGGCATATATCTAGATGTCCCAGTGAAGCCTCATGTGCTGATAGGTGGGGCTTTTTGGAGCTGACTGGACCTAGAGTATGTAGAGGAGGGTTTATTTTGGTTCACAGTTTGTAGAGGTTTTGGCCCACAATTCGCTTGCTCCAAGGCCGAGCAACATGACACAGGGACATGGAAGAGGAGAAACAGTCTGTGGCAAGACAGGCAGGAAACAGCAAGCACCAACAGAAAGAAGCAGCAGCAACAAGCCTGCCTTCTTTCTCTCCAATTATGTTCCATCCAGGTTATAAGCCATTTCAGTGGTGCCACCTACACCCATATTGGGGCTTCTGTCTTCAGAAAATTCATTCAGCTACTCCCAGAACTATGCTTATTCCAATTAGTGGACTTAATTTAGTACCATATACCCTAGATCCAGTTAGTTCCAAAAGGCCCTGCCTCTGAGCTCATGAGGCTTTGGGGGAACATCTAGATACATGCCTTAGCAATTATTATCTTTCCACATTGCATAGTGGAATAAATTATAAACATCTGATTTAAGATGCGCCCATTGGTGTATTTTTAACTTTTCACTCATGAGGAAAGACAAACCAGGTTTCTCTTAACAATATAAACAATAACACAGTTTTCAACTGTTCTACTTATATTTAATCTTTTTAGGTTTTTTTACATGAAGAAATTTAGTACTGTCAGCTCTACAGAAACATAAAAGAATTTCTGTGATCCACTTTTTCTAATGTATTTTCAGACATTCTCAGATTCTGATCAAATGTGCACATAAAAAACATAAAGGAGTAAGGAAGGAGTTAATTTTAATTGGAATACTTGAACCCAGGCTGAGAGGAAATTTTACAGATGCTTACCTAGTGTGGATGACAATACTCATACATTTCTATTCCTTGTTGATATTTTCTTAGAACCTGGGACAAGCATATACCAAAAAATATAGCTAATTAGTGGGACTAGTTTCACAAAATATGGGAAGAGAAATCCAGAAAAAAATACAAAGATCCTCCTTATAACCACACGTAAACTCTGTTCTTTCACTTCCCAGAAACTTGAGTACATTATAGTTAAATAGCAACTCAGAGAATCAAGTAGGTGATACTCACTAAACTATAAATCATATGATCTACTTCAAGCTTTTTAATAATCATACAAGGTAAGTAGTACTTTAGGCACATTTTAAAGATAGATTAACTGAAGTTTAGAGGTGATAAGCAACTTATCTACAATTGCACAGGAAAATATTAAACAGATGGAAATATAAACTCAAATCTGATTGTAGTCTCAGTACTTTGAAATCTTACATTGCATTTCCTCCCAAAGATAATCTATTTTACCATCTATTACATGTATAATTGTTTACAGATACAGAGGAATAAATAAACATTTTCGAATAAATGACTGAATAAGAACATTAGGTATCATACTGGTCACTTTCCCGTTTAGGGGGACAAAATACATGAAACCTGAAGTTCAGTGGAGGAGAGATTTATTTGACTCCCGGTTTCAGGGTGTTCTGTCCAAGGTTGGCTGGCTCCAAGACAGAAACAGCACTGTAGAAGGTCATGGAGGTAGAAAGCTGCTTAAACTATGGCAGCTAAGAAGCCAAAAGAGAAGGCGGGAGCTGGGGATCAGAGTACATTCTTCCAAGTCACAGTCCGAGGGTCCCACTTCCACTCAAGCTTCAACTCCCTATAAGATATTCAGCTATGAACTACTCAGTGGATTAATCCACTTCTGAGTAGAACACCCCGTGATTCGATCACAATACAAAAGCCAACCTGTGAACACATAAGCTTTGGGGAAACACTTTAAGTCTAAACCATAACATTCCAAACCTCACCCCAAATGATCATGCTCATTTCATTATGAAAAATGTGTTTTATCGATATCCAAGAGTCACCAAAGTCTTAATAGTTTCAGGATTGCCGCAAAGTCCAACTCTACAGTCTCCTCTGAGTCTCAAGGCAAAATCTTATCTGTGAGCCCCTGTTAAAAAAAAAAATCACTAAATATTCGCAACATACAATGGCACAGGGAAATATTTCCACTCAAAAAAAGGAAGAATTAAGGATAGGAATAATTGGAACAAAGCCAGACTAAAAGGCAGCAGTGTAACTATTAAATCCTGTAGCTCCATGTTCAGTACCATGTTCAGATATGAGCTCTGTGGGACTTGGACATCCACTTCCATATGGCCTTGCTGGATGCGTCCCATGTGTTCTTTCTCTTGGGCTGGCTCTTTTTCTTTTTTTTTTTTTTTTTTTTTTTTTTTTTGGTGGTGCTGGGGATCGAACTCAGGGCCTTGTGCTTGCGGGCTGGATCTTTTTACTTGTGGGTTTCTTCTGCAGACATCCCAACTCCCTGGTATATCCAAATTTCTGGGTTTTTCTCTTGTGCTTTTGGTTTTATTATCAATGATTTATCCATTACTCTTTAAGGGACACAATGACTGGCCTCCTATATCTTCCTTTAAAAACTGTGTGAAGGACTTCATGACCCCAAAACTTTTGCATTCTGCATGCTTACAAAACCATCACCACATGCATGATACCAAGGTCTGTCACCAGTTTGAGCAGTATCCTGGCCCCCTTAGTCCATAGCTGTTGAGGGCTCTGGTTGCTTATATGCTGATATGGCTGAATGTGGGCAAAAACTTCCCTAAGCAACCCTAAATGATCAGGGTGTCATTGAGTTCTCTTCTCAAATAAAATCCATTCAGGAGAGTTTAGCATTTCAGATCCTTGAGCTTGTAATGGGTGGGGTCTGGTGAATTCCTGTGATGTCCTCAATATAACTTTCCTATTAATCTGGTTTTAGAGTACATGACTTCTTCTGAATTGCATTAATCTTTTCAGTAACCACACTGTACTTGGCCTCTGCTTTACATGAATTTTCTTTACATCCAATTTTCAATTTTTTACAACTCTCAGCTCTGCTTTTTGCTCCTGATTCTCACTATATTTCTAGCTAAAAGCAGCCAGGAACACTTAAACCATAGCTTCAAGGTTGGACTGTATTTAATTGACTTCAGCAAATTAATAGTCCACCCTCTTTAACATTAACATCACACATAGGACATGGAAAAAATCTAGACAAATTATTTGCCAGAATGAAACATGCATGTTCCCTAGTCCGGGTTACAATAAAGTTCTTGGTTCTAATTTGGCACTTCATGAGCTTGGCCTTTGCTCTTTGCATTCCTATGAGAATACTGTGGTATTCTTAGCTCCAGCCAGAATCACCCATCAAGCACTTTTTACAATATTTTGCAGATTCTCTAGCCTACTTCTCTGAACTCCTCCAAGAAACCAGTTACAAGTGATTGTGAACCACATAGTCAGGTACCATCATAGTAACAACCCTACTTTTGCTACCAATTTTTTGTATTATTCATGTTATAATCCCTGAGACAAAATACCTGACATCAGCAACTAACAGGAGGACAGCTTTGTTTGGCTCGTGATTTCATAGTGTAACCCTTTCAGTTATAAACTCAGCAATGGTTTAATCCACTAATGAATATAGCACCTCAATCACTTTCCAAAACCCCAATCTCTGAACTCACGAAACTTTTGGGAGACAGTTTTTCAATCTAATCCATTATGGTTATTTTTCATAAAAGGAGTATCAAATTTCAATATGCTGACAAGTTTTATGGCATTCTTTCTGGAAACAGCAATCAAACAAGTGTTCCCCATCTCCCCAAAAAATCAGATTTTATATCTCAGCCTAAATAGAAAATCAAGCAAACTTTAATATAAAATTCATTTGAGTGAAAATAGGTCAGTAATATGAACAACTGGAAAAAAAAAGAAACCCTGAAAAACTATTTACAGATCACATGGATTAAAACTGAGGTGAAGTATTAAGCCTACTTTTAATTTGCTGCCAATGTACTGATCAAATAATATGCTGTATACTGTTTTATTTTCTCTTTTTTTGTAAAATAAATACTATGGTTTGGATGCTGAATATTCCCCCAAAGATCCATGTTGAAAATTTTTATTCTACAGGGTGGAAGAATATGGTAGTTGAACATTTAGGTTAGTGGGAGATAGTTTATGGGGGTATGTCTTGAATATGATTGTGAACTCTGGCTCCCTCCTCACTATGTTTTTGATTCCCAACTATGAGATATGAGGTGGGTGGGTAATTTTGCTCCACCAAGCACTCCTATGATAATGCACTGTCTTGTCAGAGAACAAAGCTATGGGTTCATTAGGTCAGAAAGTAAAACTTTCAACACCATGAACAAAAATAAATATTTTTCTTTTGATGAGTTAATTATCCTAAATATTTAGTATGTTACACTGCTAATATATTTTATTTTTAGGGCAGATTTATGTTCACAGACATGTTATCAGAGCACAGGGAGACTTGCTATGCTTCTTCCCTGTTTCCATTTACACACAAATTCCTCATTATCACAATTCTAGACTAGAGTAATACATTGACCCATTATTAACACAGTGTTATTACCTCGAGTCCATAGTTTACATTAAGGTTCACTCTTAGTAATGTACACTTTTACAAACGTGTAATGAAATTTTCCCACCGCTATAGCCTCATACAAAGTAGTTTCATTCCATGAAAATCTTCTGTGTTCGACCTACTCATCCTTCCCTCCGATTATCCCCTGACAGACACTAGTCTCTTTACTGTCCCCTGGAGTTTGTCAGTTTTATAATACTTCATAATTGTTATCATACCGTATATAGCCTTTGCAGGATGGCTTCTCTCAGCTAACAATATGTCTTAAGTTTCTTCCATGTCGTTTTATGGCTTGCTAGGTCATTTCTTTTTTAGCAGTGATGAATAATGTTCAACAATTTGTATGTTTCTCTGTTTATTTATCCCCTCAACTACTGAAAGACATCTTGATTGTTTCCAAGTTTTTGTGATTATGAATAAAATATACATACAAATCTGTGTCTAACTTTTTGTGTGTACATTTTTTTTAATTCATTTGGGTATACTGGAAGCATAACTGCTAGACTGCAAAGTATGAATATGGCTTTATAAAAGACTCCAAACAGTCTTCCAAAGCAACTCTAACATTTTATATTCACTCCACACTGAATTAAATTTCTTATTGCTTTACACACTCTCAAGCATTTGGAATTGTGCATATTTTGGGTTTTGGCTACTCTAACACAGATGTGGTAGTATATCATCATTGTTTTAATTTATAATTATGTAATGATATATGGTAAGTATATTTTCATTTGCATTTTTGTTATGTGTATATCTTCTTTTGTAAGGTTTCTATTTAGGCCATTTGCATAATTTAAAAATCTAGTTCTGCTTTTTTTTTAAATTTTTAAGAGTATTTGGTATATTTCAGGTAACAATACACTATCATATATGTTTTTGTAATTTTTTCTCAAAGACTGTATAAACTAGGAGTTTTATACAAGCCAATCTCCCTAATGAACATAGATGCGAAAATTCTCAACAAAATTCTGGTCAACAGAATACAATGAATTATCAAGAAGATTATACACCACGACCAAGTAGGATTCATCCCAGGGATGCAGGGATGGTTCAACATACACAAATCAATATATGTAACACACCAAATCAACAAAGTCAAAGACAAAAATCACATGATCATCTCAATAGATGCAGAAAAAGCATTTGACAAAATCCAACATCCATTCATGATAAAAACACTACAGAAATTAGGAATAGATGGTGTATATCTCAATCTGATAAAAGCCGTATATGACAAACCAACAGCCAACATTACACTAAATGGCCAGAAACTAGAAGCTCTCACACTAAAATCTGGAACAAGACAAGGGTGCCCATTGTCACCACTGTTATTCAACATAGTTCTAGAAACATTAGCCAGAGCAATTAGACAAGAAAAAGAAATAAAAGGAATAAAGATAGGAAAGGAAGAAGTGAAACTATCGTTATTTGCGGATGACATGATACTCTACGTAGAAGACCCAAAAAACTCCACCAAAAAACTACTGGATTTAATAACTAAATTCAGTTGTGTTGCTGGATACAAAGTCAACACCCAAAAGTCAATAGCATTCCTATACACAAACAATACATCCACCAGAAAAGAACTAGCAAAAGATATAACTTTCACAATTGCACACAAAAAAATAAAATACTTAGGAATATATCTAACAAAAGAAGTAAAAGACCTTTACATCGAAAACTACAGCACCCTGAAAAAAAGAAATTGAAAAGGATATCAAAAAATGGAAGGACATCCCATGTTCCTGGGTAGGAAGAATCAACATCGTGAAAATGGCTATACTTCCTAAACTACTATACAGATTTAATGCAATTCCAATCAAGATACTAGTAACATACTTCAAAGAATTAGAAAGGACAATCATGAATTTCATCTGGAACCACAAGAGAACAAGAATAGCAAAAACGATCCTAAGCAACAGGGGAAAAGCAGGGGACATCACAATCCCCAACCTAAAACTATACTATAAACCTACAGTATTAAAAACAGCATGGTACTGGCAAAAAGACAGACCTGAGGATCAATGGAATAGATTGGAGGATACAGAAACAACCCCAAACACGCTCAAATACCTCAACTTTGACAAAGAAGCCAAATACCCTCACTGGAAGAAGGATAGCCTATTTAACAAATGGTGCTGGAAAAATTCGCTTGCCACATGTCGAAAATTAAAACTAGATATATGTCTCTCACCATGTACTAAACTCAAATCAAAGTGGATCAAAGATCTAAACATTAAAACAGAAACATTAAATTTACTGGAGAATAGATTAAGAAGAACCCTCGAAGACATAGGGGCAGGAAAAAAATTCATGAACAGAACCCAGACTGCACGGGAAACAATACAAAGAATCAGTGCTTGGGACCACATGCTATTAAAAACCTTTTGCACAGGAAAAGAAATCACCAATAGAGTAGGGTGAAAACCCACAGACTGGGAAAAAATTTTTGCTAGCTATCCATCAGACAAAGGACTAACATCTAGAATATACAAAGAACTTAAAAAAATTAAACCTCCTAAATTCAAAGACCCAATCCAAAAATGGGCAACTAAAATGAATAAACATTTCTCAGACGAAGAAATAAAAATGGCAAATAAATATATGAAGAAATGTTCAACATCACTAGTCATTCGAGAGATGCAAATCAAAACAGCGTTTAGATTCCACCTCACTCCAGAAAGAATCGCGTATATGGAAAAATCAACCAATAACAAATGCTGGCAGGGGTGTGGGGAAAAAGGAACC